>CAHIKZ030003576.1:2952500-3188927 GCA_903632075.3 Acanthosepion pharaonis | reverse complement strand
ATATTTATAGAAATCTTATTTATATATGAACTATTATGCATATTGAAGGTGTTTAAGGAATTTCTTTTCTAGATTATCAAAATTTGATAAAGTTCGAACTATAATGGTGATCAGTATTTTTAAGTGAAATTTGCATTCAGTATATTCAATTTCAGTATACAGTCTGACTTCTTTAATCTATCACTCTATGATCCGGCAATTTTAAAATCAGCCACTATTAGTTTGTTGAAGAGCTACGAGGGCAGTACCACATGTTGTTTACAACTTTCGACAGCCAACAGTTTTGGTGATACAGTCTTGCTCATCTTTCTTATATATGCATATTTACCCATTCAGTATGGCACCCAACACAGTAATATATGTTTACATCGTCTTGCCAGCTCATTCAGCTTTTTAAAGGGTGATCTCTGGCAGTGGCCTGGTCCCAAAGGTGCCGGATTAAAGAAGTCAAACTCTATAAGTTTATATTGTTGTAGCAAATCAACCAATTAAGCATAATATAACAGAAAAACTTCAACAAAAGAGAACTGTTTAAACAGCTCGCAAATTACAAATGGCAGTTAAATAAAAAAGAAAGAAAAAAATTCAGCCAAACTCACCTTCAGAACATTAAAAAAAAAGTTCTTTGTTGTTAATTACTAATATAAACAGAGATGATTGCATCACATGGTAATGAAAATAGGATTCAGAACTTATCCCAACTCTTGATATTAACATATATTGAAATATACACATAAGTAAATTTAAGTTGTTGCTTAATGCTTTAAAAACAAAGTACAATTACTGAGGCTAGAGGACATCAGGACATAATTACAGTCCATTGTTGTGTGGAAGAAAAACAGGATTTCTCAAGGGGAAATATATGATATTGTCGAAACTTGCTGCTTTCAAATATTGGATAATACTAAATATAATTTGATAATCCTTAAACTCATTTAACTGGAGCAATTCCAGGTTACCTTACTTTTATTTTTATATATGTGTGTGTGTATATGTATGTAAGTATGTATGTATACTGAGTCTAGTTCTGCACGTTCCTGATTACTTTTTAAAATAATGCAATCGACATTACAAAAAGAATATTTTTCAAATGTTTGGATATCATTAAGATACAAAAGATTATTATATTTTTAATGACAGAATTTTATGCTTTAAAATTTAAGTTCATATAAAAAAATTGTTCTTTTAGTATGTGACTGACTGCACTTTTATATGACTATATACATACATATATGCATACACAAATTAATTACATATAAGAATTATTATATTTCCAATTATCCTAATTTGCACTAATTCATACTCATATGAATGACATGTTTATCTTCTGTAGTTTTAGGATGAGTCATTACCATCCCAAGAATTGTTTGGATTATGAATTCAGTCTTTTGTTCTTACCACAACATTTTAGTTAACCCATTCTCTGGCCATCTTCAAGTGTACAATTGAAAGAAACTGTATCATGTACATATGAATAAATTAGGCTAGTGTGAATTTTAAAGTTGTTTAATTTTCTTTGCTTAGCAAAGAAATGATTGTCAAGCAACTTCATCTACAAAAAATATTGAATTACCTTTCTTACATATGTTGTGGTTATGAATGAATTGGTTTCATTAGTATATTTGCTATCATTTCTTTTCTGTTTACTTCTTTTGTTGGGGCTTTCACAAAAAAAAAAAAAAATACTCCTGACTCTACCCCTTTTAGTGCAATAGGGTGGTTTTACCTAAAGGAATAAATCCTAGGTCATAAGGCTTCCACTCTATTTTTAGTCTACTTCATCTGAACATAAGCTTAACTTGTTAAGAGAACAAACCTATTTTTGAATGACACCCTATAAAATATAACCTTGAGTTGTGTGCTGTAATGGGTGGGAATATGGATACCCACTACACTAAAAATGCCCATGTATCACATTTTTTATTTTGGAGATGGCAAATAAATACTGGTTTAATGAA
Organism: Acanthosepion pharaonis; assembly: GCA_903632075.3. Taxonomy (NCBI): domain Eukaryota; kingdom Metazoa; phylum Mollusca; class Cephalopoda; order Sepiida; family Sepiidae; genus Acanthosepion; species Acanthosepion pharaonis. Next base: position 3,186,969 of record CAHIKZ030003576.1, on the reverse strand, counting down.
AAAATAAACAATCACTTTTGTTTCTGTATAGATTTTACAACTGAAAAAGTATGGATCAGCCCAAATATTGTGGTGATAACAAAATGACCAAGTTCAAAAGCATACTTATGCATGTTTATCATATATGTTCTTTCACATGCTCATTAAAAAAAATTGCCTCTTTAAAATAAAGAGCTCAGGAAATGTTAGACACTTAAAACATTGCTATAAACAAAAGGACATGAAGAATACAACAAACATACCAAGAAAACTAATAGGCACTTGATGAAAATGTCTTTAAAAGAAATTAAAAATAACATTTTTAAAGGAACATTTATAAATTAATCCCCTAAAGAGGAATGTTTACTTTTAAGACATGTCTATGAAGTACAATAGAAAAGATAAGTTCACACATTTACTTTTAGTATCAATTAAACTATTTACATTTGAAAATGTTTATTGCTGACTTTCTGCTGAGATGATAGATTTATTTAAAACTAAAATACTTACTAATTGTTCCCACAATAAAAAATAGTTTTTTTTTTTTCACTTAACATAGTAAAATGAGCAGAAAAGAGTAAATGACTAATGTAAGATACTAGTAGCCATTTTTGATTGAATTTAAATTGATGATATTGTTTGCTAAGTAGATTATAAGTCAAAAGTTAAAAAAATACAAATATGAAAGATTTTGATAACTTTTAAACCAACTATATTCCTGAGAGGAGATACAAAAAAATGAAAGACTTTAGCTGCATTCTACTGGCACTTAGTTAACAGCCTATGACTAACCAAAGTGGACATTATATATGAAAGACTTGCCTAATATCATCTTTGACAGACTCAATAATATAAGCAGGTACTCAAAAAGAAAAGGAATTGATATTTTTTTTTTAAATCAAGGACATCATAGATAGGGACTTAATACAATGAATATATGAAAGACTTGATCAAGGTCATGATTAGAACTTCTTGATATATTGTCCTTTTAGCTGTTGGTCTTAAGGTTAGAGGGTGAAAAGCTTAGCACAATTACTTGTTGAGAGTGGAGTGGTAGAAAAATTTTCATTTTTGGTTTTCTACTTGAAAATTTTTAATTTGTATCATTTGAATTAATGCAATACAAACATTGTCATAGTTTTTAAGATGTCTTCATGTTTTTTATGCTCGCAACTTATGGAATTCTGAAAAGGCTAGTTATCATCATTATACTAACCATGTAAGTGTCGACAACAATGTTTAAAAAAATAGTAATTTATAATAGAATTTTATTATCATTATTCATGAGAGTGCTTTCTTGTTTTTCTGGACTGAATCTATCTCTGCAAAGACTAAGCTTTTGCTCAGAATTGTTATAAATTTTAAAATGTAAAGACTAATATGTTGTTTAACTTAAGTGTTTGTCTTTACTAACAGATATAAAAATGAAAAATAAAAATTGCTATAAATTTTTTTATGCTTCATGCCTGGAATTTAAGAATATCATTTTCAGATATGATGCTAAAATAAATAAATTTATGTTGTATGTAATTGAATAATTTTAATTAAAGAAATATGAAATTTATTTCAATTTTATGAGATTCGGCTTCTGCTAAAAAAAAAAAAAAAAGTTACTAAGTCTTGTCCACACCAACTAGCTGAAGGTAAGTAGAATGAATTGTAACCAACTTGAATTTGGGAAGTCAACATGGTAAGGCTAGAGTTAAAAAAAAGTCCAAAAAGTTTAAATTAGTCATCTTATACACATGCCAGTGTATTTTAGAAGTTTTTATTTACTTTTATCAGTTTTGTCCTTTAAGCATCATAGGCAAAAGCCTTGACACACATATGATTGACTAATCAGTTCACTAAAGTTGAGATTTGTACATGTTTCATGGGGCTGGGAGGAAATTTTGTATAAATGCATTTGAGGCACTTTTCTTTTTTTTTTTTTAAATAAAAGCTTGAAATCTTTAAAAAATATAAAAAAATATAATGATTAAAATCTTGCTTTTAATGATTTCTGCTTCATTTAAGAAATCTCTCAGTGATAATGACAAGAAGCCTTTTTTTTTTTTTTTTTAACTTAAATACAGGTGGGTATCACTTCTAACCTTAAACAAATTTTCTAAGGTTTCCACCTATTGTAGAATATAAGGCTTCTGATTCCTACTTAGAAATCAATTTGGGAATCACAGTTATTCTTTATCAACCTGGCTATTGTCTTTGTGTATATCACTCATACTTATTTTACTGGGACTGACCTTGGAAGGCTAAATAAAGGTCATGTTTAATTTGGTGAATCTGCATTACATAGCTCTAAATCAAATTACAAATTGAACCATGTACCTTTATGCAATTAAAAAAAAATAATCAGGAAATTTTCATAATATTGATGATTCTACAGTATATCAAGTCAAATGGCAGGTGTATTTAAAGAGGATAGGGGACTTGTGAAATCAATAAGCTTTGAGAGAGAAAGATTTTGTTTCATTGTGGCATCAATCAAAGCTTTTGCAATGGTAGAGAGTTGGTATGAAAAACCATGAAAATAGTATTTGGAATTGTAGTAAGCCAAAATTCTCTTTCCTTTAGAGATTAGACTGTAAATGTTCATATCATTTTAGTAAGAGGCAATAACAATAGACAATTAATAAAAATAGATTTCTTCTATGATAACCTTATGGTTTCAGTCTATGTTCATCTGTATGTAGATTAAATAAATAACCATAAAGAAGGTGAATATTTTGATTTGTATTCATATTCAAACCAGCACTCTCAGCATTACTAAAATGATATTTTTCTGACCACCAGTAAACTTTTCCATCTGTTAGTCAAAAAGAGTTTAATGACAACAATCCTGAAACGAATGAAAAGTCTTTCTCCAAAAGGTCACAGTTCTCTTTCCAATTCAGAAGAGCAAACAAAAATGAACAAAGTCCCTTTTTGCAAACTTGTCAAAATAAAATATATTAGTTTGGTAATTAGGTATGACTGGTTTTGCAAGCTCAACGTTGGTAATCAAGAACATTTGCTCTAAATTTCCTTTCAAGTGATACTTAGTAACACACCTCATTCAGTATTGGGATAAAACTCCAAGCTTTGTGGGTTTCTTTTCTCAAATACCTCAGTCCACATCTGCTATGAATCAAACTTGGGTTGAGAAGCCCAAATTTTATGCATTTTCATTCTTAGAAAATGATCTTGAAAAATGGCCATCTTTTAGATCATCCAGATTTATGTATTGCAAAATTTAACCTCATGAATCAATTTAGAATATTTTTAAAATCTTGCTCTCATTTTGTACATAGATTAACAGGAAATCATATGGGAATTTTATTTCTCTCAATCACTTCAATCCGGTTCAGCATTTGAGCATCTTTCAGCACATCAGGATCTTGTGAATGAAGATAAATCAAAAGTGGCACAAAAAGTAGACAAATAAATGCATTCAGTAACATAAGAGGTCCAGAGATGTAGCGATAATCTGTGTAAGCTGAGCTGACTGCCAGGTTAATATTGCTAATACATGGCTCAATTTCTTTGCTGTCTTGAGATTCATTGAAATTGTTAAAGTAATGGTCATAACCTTGCACACAGTCATTTTGAATTTCTGTCCAATATGACCCACAAGCTGGGTACATATCTGTCAAATTGTTCCAGCACCTGGCAAAGCTGTTTGTGTCAAACTGTAACATTTCACAAATTTCATCTGAATTTGACATTCGAAAATAATCTGTGAATGGTGCAGGTTCAGAGTAAATGAGCAGAAGACCCAAGTATATTTCAGTGGACATCACAATGGCCAGCAGAAAGCCGGATGCACGCCGACCAACACATCCAAAACCAAATATGGCTATGCAAATCATAAGGCAGCCAATATAAGTAGGCATGGCAAGGCCTGTGCAGGGATGAGACTTGAGGGAAAATGCACATGAGATTTGCTCAATGTTGCTTCGACAGGGAATTAACAGTCCAATGCCAAGGCAGATTTGGGAAATGCCTGCCATCAAGATAAAGAAGAAGGCAATTCGGGTTCCATAGCGATTCCATTGAGCTCGGTATACATTTTCAGAAGCAATCAACATCTTCTTGTCACTGGAGTATCCCAAAACCATTTTCGTAAAATTTTGGCAGCAATTCTGTAAAGAGAGAACAAAAGTCATACAAGAATCATAATCAATAATTTAAATGCAACATATACAAAAGGTATTCAACATAAGCAAGTTTGTTGCTCAAGAAAATTAAGAAACAAAGATGAATATTGATAATTCATAATTCTGCATATTTTTTTTTTTTTTATTATCTGTTCCTCTTTTCTGTTGTTTGTTTTGGTGATGCATTTCATCCATAAATCCTTTACAAGCAAATGTGAAGAAATCGCCTTGCCATTTATACATTTTATACAGAATACATGATGCTTGACAAATGCAAAGAAATTGAAGGCACTCAGATTTTTCTCTTCACTAATTGTTTGGTTTCAGTTACAGATTGTAAACTCATTTATTTTCTCACTTAAAATATTCATAGTCATGGCATAAATATGGCCTTTTGGTAACAGAATTAAATGTCAATGACATCAACCAGCAATCTGAGCAGCAACAACAGAGGATAAAAAGAAAGAGCTAAAATTGATTCCTTTAAGGTAATTATTGATGTAATTGTATTCATATTCTTTTAATTAATTTATAACAAGTTCACACTGTGCTACCAATCAAAAATTGGCCTGGTAAAACTATTATAAACTATCATTTTGAAACTGGTGTTTTAAGACCAATAATTAGAAAAGCTGCTAAAAAATTAATTCAGGTAAAAATGTTTATAAAATTCTAATTCTAACTGTTTCCACTATATCTTTTTTACTCTCAAACATACACACAAACTTCTATCTGTTAAATAAAAAAAGATTAAAAAATACCTCATAAAATTTATCTTTAATTTTTATTAGATAAATTATTGCCAACCATTATTAATTTTTTATTGTATTTCTTGCAATTTAATTTTAGTTTATTTTCATTAAATGTATTTACTCAAAGTATCAGCACAGAAATAAAAAGAATAAACTCTACATCTTGGGGAGCCAACCTTACTATGATAACTGCTCTAATTGAGCTTTACAATTGGCAGAAGCTCATATCTAAACCCTATTATTTCTTAGTTTCCTAGGTCATTTTTCATAAAATTGTATTTTTTTTTTTTTATTATTAAAATGAGCAGGACTTCTTTAAAATTGTAAGATTTGAATAAGGCAAAATTCTGTAAGAATTTTCAGTCAATACGTTTTGGTCTGATAGTTTAGTATGTAATGCACTTGATTAAAGTCATTTTAAGATCATGAACTTTAAATAATACAAGTTTTCAATATGGATTTCAAGTTTCATTTTAACTTTTGGGTTTTTCAAAGAATTTTTCCTTAAGTGCATCATTTAATTTTGACCTCCTTGTTTATAATGAACAAGTTTTTATGCTCTTATTCCAATAAAGATGAATAAAAAAAACAAAAAAAAACAAAGAAAATATGTAAACCATCGCAATGAGACAAGAACAAAAATCAATATTTGAATTTTTGAATTCTTAAAAAAGTCAGGCATATATCTTTTACATTTCCAATGTTAAAATGGTAACTTTCACTTTCCTGATTCAACATAAAAAAGATGTATAAAATCTAAGGGAATAAAACAAAACACAAGCATACTTGAAAGAAATCAAATTATAATGATTTGTGGGATTTTTATATAATTTACTAAAACTATCCATTAATCAAACACTTGTAACTATATATTCATGTATACTTACACATTTATATCCCAAAAGAACACTCATGTACAATAATACAAGTGTTTATAGATTAGCTTAACACTTTCCACATAATAGGTTTTGCCCTACTCACCCCCTCGGGCTTTGTTTTTGGGAAGGGGGGGTTATCAATTTACCGATTAACATCTGGTAAATTACACGAAAAACAACAAAAAAAAGTGACTGATACATTTAAGATTAGTACACAATTACCCATTTGCACTCATGACTTTAAATTTGACTTTTCAATGTATGAAGTGCTGAAGTGTTCTCAGCCTAACACAGAACTGTGACAGATTTTTTTTTAACAAATAATTATAGAAAGATAAAGTGTAGTTATCCTGAATTTTCTGTAAAACTTGACAATATATATAGATATTCACTAGTCTTGTCTGACAAGGTTATAAATGAAGGGCATCCAGTGAGGATCAAACCTACTACTTATTTACAGCTAGACTAATATCCTCACCTTTGTTATTATTATGATGTGGTTGTTGTGCCTTCTAGCCTTTTGTTGTCTATCAGCTTTCTCATAGCTATAAATATTATATAAGAGCTTTTTAATAAAGAAAAAAAAAAGATATATAGAGAAACAATGAGAGGGAAGTTTGACAGCAGTCAGAAAGAGGAGTGGTAACAGAAGTGGCAATAATTTTCATTAGGCTTAAAGTTCTAAGTTTCAGAATTGTCCCAGAGAAGATTAAAGCATTGGTTTGTAAATAGTAATTGTGAGATCAATTCCTGGGCCAGGTAACAGACTAGCAATAACTGAACAGTACTGAAGTAGGGCAAGACAAGATTCCAAAATATGAACAGCAGAACAAAAACAATTTACCCACCTCTCCATAAATAAAGAAGGATTCAGTTTGTAATTCCTTAAAAGTTACCTGAATTGACAACTGAAGAAACCCAGAGGGCACAACAGCTAAAATGATTGGACTTGTAAATAATAACTCCTCATGACACACTCACTAGACGAACTGATCTGCAAGATTTGCTTGTTAAACATTACACGATGGTAGGTATCATAAATACAAATTAACAGGACAGATATCTTGGTGCTTTTGTGAAGCCTGTTGCATTTTAAATTTCTGTTTATAATCCCATCCTGTTCCCATTTGCAATAAAAGCAAGATTGAATGTGCTGTGTGAAATTGATCATTTTTTTTTTTTTAAACATATATCCAACTTAGGTACCTTATCCCTTAAAGTGCATTGACAGGAAACACGCCTCTTGAGCAAATTCTACCTCAAATATTCATTGGTGTCATTTAGCATTTATAGTTAGTGGTGTCTTTTATATTATACCAGGGAGATATTGTTCTCTCATAATCCCAGTTAAAATGCTTCATTTTAACAGCTGTTAATAAAGCTTATAGTCTCCAGTTTTTGTATTTTACCTTGTAAGCTATCATGTATCTCTTACATTACTGCTCAAACAACAAAACAGACAACTGATGTGAAACAAGGAGAGATGTGCTGGCCTCTATATAATGGTTTATGAGGCATAACAATATTTTAGAGTTATTGCTGCTTGGGTGGTTGTTATGAACATTTTTGTCAAGGTATCTAGTGATAGGACATAGTGAAGGGGTATGCATTCATACTTTTCCCAAAGATATTTGCAGCCTTTGCTGAAAGTAAAACTGTTTGCTGATTGTGTTTTGATAACAATTATGATACTTCACTCCTTCTCTAAGCACAAATATTGTCTAGGTCAGTCTTTCTTTCTATCTAAAAAATCATTATTTGAAATACTGCATTTTTTTTTTTTAAGCTTTCCTCTAACACTGGTGGCTAATATGAAGCAATGGCCAGACAGATCAGATAAGTGGTAAAATTTCAAAGCACAACATAAGATCAATGGAACTGAACAGGAATCCAACTTCTAACTTCATGGAATTCAAGATTTATTGTTGACACATATCTGTGGCTAGATAGCTATAGTCATGTAAATTAATATTACAGCAAAAAAAGTCATTTGTATTGTATTCATCAATTCCTGCATTTAATTTTATTATCCAATGATTACCCTAACTGCATATATCTGGGATGGGTGCATTCTCATTTTGTGCATATGGGCAGATTGACAAGCAGTTAGTGAAAGGAGACAGAGGGTAGCTTGGTTTTTTAAGAAACCAGCATTGGCTACTCGTTTATTTTGATGCTATATATTAAAAAGTAACACTATTTTTTTTTTAATATAATGAGTGTAGTGAGTGATAAAAGTACTGTATCCCACAGGTTTTTTTTTTTTGGTGCCCTTGGTTCTCGGGGGTCATCAGATTAGCTATTAGACCAAATACAAACACTGTTCTAGGCCTCACTGCTATTTTCCTTCCGCTTATAAAACAGTTGATAGGATTAAATAAACACACTAAATTTGTATTCACTATTATTTCCATATGTAGTGAGTGAAACAGCAAATCTGAAACAGATTTAGATCTGGGCCCAAACTGCTCAATCCTCACTTTCCAGCCTTGACAATGTTCAACATTATCACTAATCAATCATTATTTCCATGGCAAATATTCAGACAAGCTACATTCCTTAGCTCCACCAGTTCAGACCTTCACATCTAAAACCCAACATGCCACATAGACAGGGTTGAACCATCCCCATGAGGTAAGAAAGAAGTTCCATTCAGACAGTGTCTTCTCAAGAACCAACTACTTCATGTAACAGTCAGCCCAACAGGATGCTTCCTCGGTCACTACAATCTTAACCTTTTCAAGTCAAAAGTTAACCATTATCTATCCTATCTATCTTCATAATCTACCCTTACTTCCTCCTTTTATGTCCATACAATATCACTTAGTAAACCTCTGCCTTGAGAGACTCTTGGGCTTTGTATTAGGTAAACATTTAGTACAAAAATAACATTTTTTTTTTAAAAGTGTCCCACTACATTTGAACCTGACTGGCAAGGTTTGGAGCTTTTATTATGTCCACTGATTTTACTGCAGCTCCATTTATTGTTAATCACTTTCTGTATGAATAAGCTAAATATTTCTGGTGTTAAGAAAACTTACTTTTGACTTAAAGTTTTTTTCAGATAAGTTTCAGCACTTAGTCTTGGAGTAGTGATTTTAAGTTAAGCAGATTGTCACTGAAAAACCTAATAAAATGTGAATTACCATTTGATTATCTACATAGCCATATATTGCATATTTTATAAATAACATGGATATTTAGGTACCACCAAAATGGATGCTTTTTTTCTGAAATGAAAGCAAAAAATTAAAAATTGCTACTCTTAGTTTTAAGATATTTGCTAAAAATCAAGAAATTATCCAATTCAAACAAAATTTTCAGTATTTATTCATTAAGGAATGAATAATTTATTGAATAGGTGTTTTTAATAAAAGAAGCTTTGGGGTAACATTTTCTGTGTTTCACACCCCTTTTTGATATCAAGTGTGTAACTGAAAGGGAGGGGCCATTAAATTTTTTTATAGTTATATAAAGAAAAATCCCTGAAGATCGTAATTCAGTGACGCAAAAAATATCTACACTTAATATTTAAATAAAGAATAACTTGTAATTTTTTAGTACAATTTTGAAATTTATCTCATTGTTGTTCATCACAAGATCTTTTTTTATTAACTAAGGACATGTTTGAAGATTTAAAAAAATGTAAATTTTAATGCCATTTTAGAGTGTGAACCTTTTTAAAAGAAATTTATTTTATTTTCCTTTAAACAAGTGATATTATTTTGGATATGGATGTTCAAAAACTTGTTTAGGTAACACCTTAATACTTTCAAATTTATTCATTAAATTTAATAAAAGAGTATAGAATAAAAAATTATACTGGCTATGTAAGGTTAAAGAATATTTATTTTTTAACCATAAATAAATTCGATTATTGTGGTTTTTCGTATTCTTTAGGGTTTTTTTTTTAACCCCCCACCCCGCGCTTTTTCAGACAGGGTTAAAAAAAAAAAAAAAAAATTAGTGTTTCTATTGTCCTTTGACCTCACAAATTTTCATTGTTTCAAAGCAAAAAAAAAAAAGTAAGCATTACTTTTAATTTTAAAACTCAGTTGGGTAATCCTCATACTAATAGACTTCGAAACATCTGTAGGACAAATATTGATTGAATTTTATTTGTTTACTTTTTTTGTATACAGTGGAGGCTCGATGAGTGACAAAAAAGTACTAATGGTTTAAAAATGCCTAAAAAGTTTATTTATATACGGAAATTATTTTAATTCAATTATCCATTAATTATTAAAAATGCGTTGTTTTTTTTTGGGGGGGTGTTTTTTTTGTTTAGAAAAGACTGTGTCGATACCTAGTTAAAGTTATTGTTTCATAATGTTCAATGTTCTTTTTCTCAGCTATCATTTCTCTTTAGTTTTTTTTTTTTTTTTTTCTTTCTTTCTTCTTCAAATTGATTTAGTTTCGTTGGGGGGTGGGTAATTGTTAGTGTTAAACAAAAAACTTTTAATCTTTCTTTAACCAGGCGCACAAGAAAAATTTCTTTTGTTTTGAGCAAACAAAAAGGTGACAGAAGAGAGAAAAATAGAATAGTCCTTTTAGCTTATTATAATTATTATTCTAAAAAGTCGTGTGAATAAATTGCTGAAGAAGAAGATACTCGCTTCCTTGTGCTACGAACACGGCCGTCGTCGCACGTGCAGCGCTTTTTTTCGTTTGAAAACCAGATGGTGACCGCATTGTGACTTGGTCACGACCTGGTAACAAGAACGACACAGGAACACTAACAGGGTTGTCAATGGCAATGGGTAAGGTAAGGAGGAGGATAGGGAACTCAGTTATGATATGAGGATCAATCTTTAATAATAGAATGGGCATTTGCCATTTACACACATACGCGATTGACATCACAGAGTTGCGAGACAAAAACATCTACCTTCTTATGATAATCGAACACCAGCAATGGCCTGCTAGACGACGTCCTTGCTATATAGTCGTTTTTTTTTATACTCTTTTTCATCCCTACGATCGATGACTACCATTCCCACCATTTTTTCTTTAAGAAATAAACGTTTTCTTTAAAACAATCACGAATATAAACCGATTTTTAACCATTCAGTTCAGTGGCATTCATTTTTATTTTTTATCTTTAAAAAGAAAAAAAAGCCTTCATCGATTAGTTGAGGAGATCGTCTGAAAAATCAAATTACACTACAAATTTTAATAAAACGTGACAATAACAACCATTAGAAAATAAACTTCAGAAAAGGAATATTATGAAGGAGGGTAGGAAGCTTAGTCCAATTGTCTCGTTATATTGGCATTTTTCTGAACGTAAAAAAAATACCACCCACATTCCAGTCCTTAAAAAAATCCTGTTATCTCAGCTGTTATTGAGAGAATGTTGTAAAAGATCAGAACATCATAGTAAGAAAAGGTTCATTTTTTAGACGTTAATTAGAACATTTTGTCTGTGTTTATATTTGGGGAGGGGAATTTCATATACGAGCCATCAGAATTTATTTTTTAAAGTAATTTCTTCCAATAATGTAATTGGCTTGAGTATGAGGAAAGAAAGTAAAAAAAAAAAAAAACATCCATAGGATTCATGATGAATATCGTTAATTTAACAATTAATGATAAGTTCCTTAAGTTACCCATTTAGCAGGAATGGGGGATGCTGAAGACGATTCATACCTTTTCCCAAGGGCACGTAAGTGAATGTAAATGGATCCGACTGGAATTCGAACTCGACTCTCCGATTCCTCAATTCGAGCCGTTACATGATACTTTTCCAACAAGTCTTAAGGTCAGATGTGTCCAAAGAGACAATCACTAGTTTTTGTGAGAATAACTTCCACATTCTTTCTTTATTAACAGTCATCAAAAAATTAATTCAAAATTAACAGTCATCCCACTACCCCCTCCCCCCCAAAAAAAAAATCACACCGATAGTTTTTCAGGTGAAATTTACACTGCATATGAGCACAAAGTGCAAAATTTGTAGCTCGTGACCACTTTAGGTTGTCACTTAGAACTAGTGAAAAATACACTATCTTTTTTTTTAACTACTGTCTAAGTTTACAATTTTTATTCCTTTACTTCTTCAACAAAAGCACACACACACACAATACAGTGAAAGGTACGTGATTTAAAAATAAAATTTGAACGTACTGAAGAGTTTAAGAGAAAATTTGACATCACTCACCTACTGCAAGAAGCTTGTGACTTTTTTTCAAAGAGAAAGTTACCTTTTCTTCTAAATTAATCGAAATGAGTTTTATTTTTAGTTGTTATTAGTTTGTTTATTGCACGATCAGCTCTGCTATTAAAAAAAAGCCACTTGTTTTTTTAAAACAAAAAATGTCCATTGAAAAGGAAACATCTTCTTGTAGATTTCAACTCATAACAGCGGGTAACCATTACTAACAATTTATTAGTTTGCGTCAAACTATTGTTAGTAATGATAGTTGTAATGTTACATCGCAAGTTTCACTTTCAATGATTGGTTGGGACAAGCAAATCGAAAGAGAGAAATAAATGCGGATTAAGATCATAAATTCGGTTTTTAACTAATAATCTATAACTACATAACTTGTGAAAGGCCCAATTCACCATCTATTGAAGCCCACTACGTTGTGGTCTACTTTCCATCCTTGTAACAAATAATACTAATAGGCAATGATAGCCAAGGAAAATATTTTGATGCTCCAATGCCCCCCCCTTTGAGCGGTTAGCCAAACTGGTCTTTCTCAAAGTTAACGAGTGCAGCGAAGAGATCAAAGCTTCTTGAAGCATTTAACTTCCGTTTGACTTCATCCGCCTTTAAAATGAATGAAGTTGTGAGGCTGGGGGAGGTGCGCACACGTCCCTCCATCTACTTTCATCTTCCAGCGAGATCCTAATTTTTAGTGGTCATTAAATAATAATAATAATAGAGATGTTGATTCATTTTTGCTTTTGGTGCTATTCAATACTCACGAGTAGCTGTGAGCACCATATTAACATTTTGATCTGAAAAGATTTTTTTTGCAACCATCTGGCTGGGACTGCAACACGTCTTCTATTTTCGTAAGTGAAACAAGTAGAGATATTGCAGACTATTGTTCTTATCTTTTTTTCTTTTTTTTTTCATTACAACACTTCAGTCGTTGTGTCACCCAGCCTTCATCAGGTGCTAGTCGGTCCCTGTAACTTCCAGAGAACTTTCCAATTATTTAGTAAGCTAAGCACGAAGTTGAAATTAAAATTTAAATTGTTCTCGTCCCGACGACAATGTCTCTAGGGATATCTCTCGTCTAGTTTTTATTTAGTATTGCTTTTTGGGTATTGCTCACCCCGTTTCCACAGAGTCCAAGTACAGTACACACTGTCTTTGCCAGGAACTGGACTCAGAATTACTATGTAACGAAATTCACGAACCAACGCTTTCCACTAGGCTATATTTGAGTATTGTCGCACGAAGATTAAAAAAAAAAAAAAAAAAAAAAAAAGTCTATTCGTGAATGTGGTTACATAATTCTAAGTTCAATTCTTGGGCCGGGTAGTGTGTGTGTGTGTGTGTATACTTGAACTCTGGAAACGGGACGAGCAATACTAAGAACTAGACGAGATATCCCTAGACATGGTCAGCGGAACAAGAATAATTTAACCCTGTAGGTTAAAAAGAGTTCAATTCGAAAATTCCATGGACGGTTCCTACGATTGACAAGCACTTGATGAAGGTCGGTCGTAGACAACAGCCAAAACGTTGTGATATCAAAAAAGATGAGGATAAAAGTTTGTATGATTTGTAAAAAGTCCTCGTTTCAGAAATTCAGACAAATTAAAAATTAAATGAGAACAAATTTCTTTCAAAAACCCAAATCTTTTTCTTTAGTAAAATAAAATGTTTTATATTTTTTAATCTTTCTTTACACTTTTTTAGTGTAAACAGACTGGACACATTTTTGTTTGTCTCTTCTCTTTATTGACAAGACAATATAGTCTCTAATTTTTTATTGTCCTTTCGTTTTTAATTTTTTTTGGAGGGGGGGGGACGGGTTTCACATTCTGATTAAGTATATCGCATTACGTAAAAATCGAAATGCTGGAGTTTTAATCTTTATTTGAATTTCTGTAATGTAGTTCAATCCAAATTATGTATTTTATTGGAAATGATGTCCCCACTCAATGTTTCGTTCGACCGTTGTACCGCTAGTCTTCAAGTACCTATATTGTACTATTCAGTTTATTGGAATTTTGAATCTACTTTATTCAGTTATCGCGGTTTGGTCGACTGTTCTAAATGCGTGACAGTAGTAATCAGGATGGAACTTCAGACCTCGTGATTACAATTCCAATGTTTATTTCTGGTTTAGGCGGAACTCAGAAGAACTGGATGCAACGTGGTGCCAACCAATGGCAAGTTATAAAAACTGCGCCCCTTTTTAATTGTCTTCTTATGTATAATGTACGTAAATCGTAAGTTAAATCATCATTTTAACTTACGTATCGGATAGCAGTAGTCACGCTTCACGTAATTCAAAACAAATATAAAACGCATTTTCTAGAAATAATGTAATGACGTTTTTAATGACGACAATCTTAAGTCCAGTAATTTTCGACAGGGTCTTCTTCACTGTGACTGCAATGATTTGTTTTTACTTTGTTTACATTTGCTTTTTGAACGCTAAATCAGGAACGGAAATAGTGTAGTGTAACTAAACAGTAAGACTAGTTAACTTTTTAAAAAAAGTATCGACTTATTGTTTTTTTTTTTTTAAAGGAAACTGAATTGAATCTTGGTTTCGTTGTTTTTAGCAAAAAGAGAGGAAGGCAAAAAATGTCTAACAAATTCTTGGAGAAACTGAAGAAAATGTTAAGAATAAAAAGTAAAAACGAACGGGCCTGTTTGCCTTTTTGTGTGTTGTGGCTGAGATTTTTATTACATATTTTCTGTGGTTACCCCAAGGTGGGTGACGGTAAAAATCTAAAATTTCCAATTAAAATTGGGCAGACACTCACTTCCTGGAAAAAAATGGCGCAACATAATCTTTCACCTCCTGCTTGTATCATATAAAAAAAGCTTAGTAAAAAGATATTAGAAAAAATGTAGATATACCCCAAAATAAGAAACACATTTTGACCGTTTTTCGTTCGGTTTAGGAGGTGGGAAGGGTGTCTGCACTCCCCTTTTCGTTAATAATCGAAAACCCTTGATCACCCCCCTCCAGATCAGTCGAGTATATAAATAATTAAAAATAAAATGATTTTTCTTTTGAATTGGTGGTGAACAGATTAAAATTAAATTGTACTCTAAGAATTTGTTTTAGTGAATGGAAAAGAATGAATGTTTGTGTTAAACAAAAAACAAAGAATCCTTCTCTTTTGTAAAATGTATGAGAAAGTCTAAGAACAGCAGCTGCCCAAAGGTAAGGACAATAATTGAATAGATAGGTAGGTAGGTACGTTCAATTAAACAATGCACTTGAATGTTTTTTTATTTTTATTTTTTCTATTAAAAATTTTATAAAAATTGACAAATCTCAGAAAAGAATTGTACTTCTATTTTTAATTCCTTATAATTTAAATCGACATTTTTTTTACATTTTTAAACATTACCGTCTTTTTCGGTCTCGAAATTACGATTTATTTATTTTAATTTTCTGAGAAAAAACAACAATAAGTTTCTAATCAATCCGCGATAAGGTTTTGTTGTTGTTGTTGTTGTTAGATAAAATTCCGTATTTTAATGAAAAAAAGTTTTCTTCATTCATTCATTTTTATGATGGAAAGAGCGAAGTAGCATATCTGAACGTTACACACTTGTTAGTTTCCTTTCTGCTTTTTTTTTTTTTTTTCACGCTTTCTCATCTTTTCTTAAGTGAAAGCAATCTTTCTCACACTAAGAAGAAAAAAAACGTCAAAAAATACAGAGAGATCTTTTTGCACACATTTGGGTGGCTTATTTTACCGTCTTCGGAACAATAATAAAAATAAATGTAATATTCAAGTTCTTTATCGCACGTCTACTGTCGCTATTTTATTCGTTACAAATTATTATATAGAAAATAAATGTTTCATCGAATAATATTCAAGCTAAAGAGAGTGTTAAATAATAATGCAAATAATAATGTTGATAATTGCTTCAGTTCAAACACTGAAAACATTTGAAATCCCAAGTTGAAACAGAAATTTTATTTTAGTAAAATAGTTTAAAAAGAAAAAAAGACTTATCAAAGACTTTTGCTTACCTTGACTACTGTGATCATTTGGAAATATTTTTTCTTTTAAGCCCGATTTTGGTCGCGATGACTGAACTTCTGAACGACTGATCGATGTGTGTCCTTTTGTAGTAGATCTTCAGTTGTAAATTAAAATAGTAGTATTTTTACGACTACTTGTAGTACTATTGAATAAGTTGTATAAAGTGAGTGGGAATCAACGACAGAATAGACGGTTATAGTTGACTGAAACTTAAAAGAAAGGGGTGGAAAAAAAAGCTTTTCCGTCTAAAAGCTACAGTCAGTCAATGAGTTTGTTGGTACGCGCAACTATGTTTTCTTTTTTCTTCTTTCTCAGAGAGCACAACACAAGTTTCTGTTAGCTAAACGAAACAGTAAATAAGCAGCGGTAACCTGTCCCATGAATGCTGACTTTCGGTTCTACTCTTTACGCGGTAGCAAACGGTAGTCTACCTCTTTTGGTGCTAGCTCCGATTGCCGGCTTTCGTTTCTACTCAGAAATCCTGCGCGCCAACCAGATTTATAGCGTAACCCCCACCGTTTCTATGTCTATATATCCAGGCGGTGGGTAAGGGGATGGGTGATCAATGAAAGTTGTTTGTTTTGGTCTTCCTCGACGTTTTTTCCCCTTTTAGTTCTCTAGTTTATTTTTTATAAATACTTTCCTTTTTATTATTAAATTTCATTTTTAGTATTATTATTATTATGATGATGATGATTATTACACTGGTGACATTTAACTGTGTAGTCAGTGTGTAACAACTAGTTTCTGTTTTCCCAATGAACCCCATTCATTTTTTTTAGCCGTGTTATTTTTTTTGAAGTGGGAGGAGTGTAAACATGAAGCGTCAAAAAATGTCAACTAAGAAGATCTCTTTCAATTACATACAAGTAAACAGTTATGTTTTATTGTCTTCAAATGTCATCACTTAAAAAAAAAAAAAAAAAAAAGAAACCTCGTTTCCCTTGAAAACCTCTTCATAGACTCGGGGAGTTGAAGAAAGTGTTTTTAAATGTTAGTTCTCTGATTCATAAAGTTAATTTTTGTTGTTATTTTTTGCATGTGACCATATGCGAGAAGATATTGAAAAGTTCTTGGCCCTATCCACTTTCTCAAAATCAATAGTTCAATGACAATATTTTTATTTTTTCCGGAAGTAGGTAGGGCCAGAAAATGTTCAGTTTTTCACCATCCTCTTGTACGTGGGGTATGTGAGCAATGGCAATTTTTCAAGAAATGTAAGGAAAGAACAACATATTCTTCACGTGTAAAGATGAACATACTCTGAAAAAACTCAAAAGAAGTTTGAAAACATCCTTTATTGACTTGTATGATGCTTTAAAATCATCTACATGGTTCAGAAAATATTTAAAACTGAAAAACTTATTGAGCATTCAAAAGTTCAACTCTTCTCTGCTCTAGAGGCAGCCATTTTTCTTTTTCATGTTTTACAGTATTATATTTATTTACAATTAAGAGGCAAAATGAAAAATAAAACAATTTTCTTTAAGAAAAATTTGCCTTGAAGATCTTTTTTAAGTCAAAATAGTCCATATCAGAAATAATTTATCTTGATATATAAAGGCTGTCTTTGATTTTCTTTAAGAATGTAAAAAAATTGTTAATAAGTAAATTAAAAGTTATGATTTTTTAAATTTTTTTCCTTATCTTAAATTTAATCTCAATTTGTTTTTGAATCTTTCATTTGTAAGGATCTGAGTAGTAGTTAAGAACAATCAA
Organism: Acanthosepion pharaonis; assembly: GCA_903632075.3. Classification (NCBI taxonomy): domain Eukaryota; kingdom Metazoa; phylum Mollusca; class Cephalopoda; order Sepiida; family Sepiidae; genus Acanthosepion; species Acanthosepion pharaonis. The sequence goes on along the minus strand of CAHIKZ030003576.1, from coordinate 3,169,305 downwards.
TTGTCTGGTCAACAGAAGACTAAGAAGAGACAAGAAAAACTTTTGTTGAATGTAACTGAGAGTATATAGTCTGTGTGCAGTGTTAATGATCTCCATTACCATGATTCAGAACTTTTTTTTTTTTTTTTAAACAATAACAAAATTTTGCTTCTAGAAAGAATTCAAGAATTAATCTGTAGTATTCACAGAGAATAACAGATAAAGACAAATCTTGTTTACTTTAGTAACCATTTTTCAAGAGCAAAAAGTCATTATAAAAGTAATTGTGCTTCACTTATTTGTTATTATTCTAATTTAAGGATTCAAAAAGTGTTGACTGATTTGTTTTTTAAATATTCATTTTATCCTTTGATAAACTGGGAATCATTGGAACAATAAACTGCAGTTGGGATTGATATTGAAGGTGGGTATGAAAAAAAAAAAAAAAAAAAAAAAGGTTTTTCAGTGCTTGACTGACATTTCATGTAGGTCACATCATATATCAAATAGATCCCATTTAGATGACAAATGAAAAAACCGCTCTCGTCATTGGGTTTAAAACATTTACCCACAGTCAAAATAACCCCTGTCACTGGCACCAACATGACTACTTGAATGATTCACAACATTCATCCTTTGATGTAACTGAGGAGTTTCCATTGGTTTCACATCGAGGTGTTTCAGCATTACCAATAACAAAATGGCTTTTGTTTTGATTATGCACGTTGTTTGTTCTTACACACATTCTCCCTTGTTTGTAATAAAATCTATCAACTTGTGAAAGTTTCATTGAAAAGGGTTAAAACCAACAGCACAAAACAGTTACAGTCCATAATGACTCCTTTCCTTCCTCTCTCTCGACAAGAAATATAAATATTACTATTCATACATATTAAATCTTGTGTTTTCTTGTAAACAATAAAATATAAAGACATCTGTTCAAAGATAATAAATAATTTGCTTTTACATTAATTATTTTCATAGATTTTTATCATCCTATTTGCTTTTTATTTTGTTGATTTCTGTTGGGAAGTACCTGAAAAGCCCACCATAAGCTGAACCAAGCTGTGTGAGTGAAATTGGTTAGATGGAACTGTTCAGAATCTGTTTGATGGTTGTGTTAGCACAATGTCACAAGTCATCAAGCATGCTGACCTTGGTCAACTATTGATCATAGCAGATTGTGAACTCATTCTAAGAAACTATAACTAAAGTATGCACAATATAGTTGCAGTATATAAAGCACAGGTTAGCTCTGTGGGTATTGAACAAACAGAAATATGCCTGAGCAGGCATTTGCAAATAAGCCACCCGAGCAGATTGGTATACTTGAAAATGAGCAGCAGGCCACTTACTTAGCTGTCCACTTTTTATTTTATTTATTTATTTATTTTTTTTTTTTTTTTTTTTGCAGTAAGGTTCACCCTGTACAAGGCCTCACTCGAAGTAGAACATTACTTTGAGAGGTAGTTTATATGGACAGGAGGGAAAGATAGCAGATATATATATTATATATAATATATATTAATGCATCGAGTCTAGAAAAAACCTCAACAGAATGCAGAAAGCACTGGATGGCCGTTTCGTCCTATATTTGGGACTCATCAGCAGTGCGCATCCACTACTGAGAATTGAAACCCGGGCAGTTACATTGACAGGCAAATGTCATACCAATTGTACTCGGTGACGAAGAGGTAGCGAACTAGACTCGATATTGCGCCGCTCGTTCACATATTCCATGGTGGAACTCATCCAAGTTCTTTTACCCATAGGACTGTGCCTCCGAGAGCCATAACTACCATCACCAAGCTGCTCCATCCATCCATCCATCTATATATATATATATATATATATATATATAATGGAAAATGGAAAAAAAACATGACAAAGTGGAAAATGTTTTCATGAAATGAGTTTCATCCTTTAAACATCACTTCTGTCCACTGAAGTTCTAAAGGACATCATGTCACACAAACTCTTTCCACTGTCAGATTTTTTTTTCTAAAATTGACCTTGATGTATAGAAATTTATATTGTTTTCCCATATACACACACACATATACATATATATATATATATATATATATATATATATATTCTTTAGAAATTGTATTTTATATATGTAGATTCTCAGAAAAATCCATATTACTGTAAAAAATAGATAATAAATTTACATTCACACTCCTTCCCAATCTATTGAAGAGGAATAGAGGTTTATCTCTTGTTTCTGTTTAGGATTCAGTTTCTGGTTCCTTCTAAAGTATTCTCATTCTCTTTCATTCCCAGTAACCTCTTGTGTCTTAGTGGAGATAATGGCCAAAAGAAAAATTTTACAAAATTTTCACCAGTTTTTATATAAGAAAAAATCCATTTATTAAATTTAGTGAATATTAATATTATTACTTTCTTAATCTTTCTGCATTTTCAAGATACTGGTATGTTTTTGTTCTACTGGTTTAAATGGAAAAACCAACAAAATAGTCTAAGCATTTTTGCATTTAACTGCCATATATGTGTGGATAGATGTATAAATAGTGATGGGGGAAGATAGGTAACAAATGGATGAATAAATAAATCATTAAGTAAAACACTACTAATTGTTCAATTTCTTTTTAAGACTTCACTAGGGTATATTTTTATATCTGTATAAAGATATCTATGTATCTGTAATGTTTTAAAAGCATATACAGAAGTATGTGTAAGGGGAGTCTGACAAATTTCCAAAAATCTGATAAAACACCAGAAGTTTTAATTCTTTTCTTTTGGAAAGGGCTCTTTGGTAGAACTGAGAACTTTTCAGTATCCGTTGTATATCAGGAATCAGAGGAAGATTGAAAATACGATATGTTGAAATATTATCTTTTGATTGGTATGTCATTTATTTGTATGCATGCATTATATTATGCAGCTTATATCCTTATAAAGACAAGAATTTCTTGTATCTCTTTCTGAAGATATTTATAGTAAAAGTTTAAAAGAAAAACCACCACTTTTTATTTTAGCCTCTCAAAGCAAAAATGAAATGAGTTTTATTTGCAGATAGTTTCTATATTTATCATTTTTCTTTACTCTTAATTTATTTTTACTTTTTGTTCATTTTTTTTCTTTTTTTAATAGTTAAACATTTTTCTAACCTGCAATTCATGAAATGGTAAATAAAATATAAACAGGTGTGTCATATCAAATGAATGTCCTTTACTCATTTCTACTTCCCTAATGGGAATACCAGGTTCTGTAAACTTGGATGTGTGGGTGGTGTAATGAATAATGGCTCGGAATTGTTAATTGGAGAGCTGAGTTTCAATTCCATTTGTGTTTTTTATATTCACTTCTGTGCAAATACCCTTGTGAAAAGTATGAATCTACCTCTTCTCTCCCCAGCTGTGGGTTCATTAGTAAGACTTGTATCACTAAATTATTTTTTTTTTTTTTAAATTCTTACAATCTAAAACTATTTTCTGGCTTCAAATAACATTCAAAGGGTTGATAAGTTGTAGAAAACAAATTAATCAATCGTTCATACTTATATAAGAAACTATCACTTCATAGGAGTGCTGTAATGTTTCTGTAGTTGCTTTCTGCTGTGAAATCTGATATTACCTGCCCTTGATGAATCTCACCTGAGTCTAGGAAATAAGCCTCAGCCATTTTTGTAAGTACACCAGTGAAAGACTTGTCAGTGGTAAAGCTTTAGGCTATCATCTATTACACCAGTGATTATCTTGATGGGACTTGAGATATTGACATGAGTTGAAAACAAATTCATCAGTTTACCAATATTCTCTACTCTATAAGAGTCTTTACTTTGCAAATATCTTTAAAGTTTTATTCTAATAGCTTCTTTACTCACACATCTCACTTGTGGAACTCTCTTCCAGCTTCTTGCTTTCCACTCAAGTTTGATCTTTAAAACTTTAAATGCAATCATTATCTTCTATCTTTTTCATTCCTGTTCTTTTATTGTTCTCACACCTTAATAATGATTTTAATTTTTTTATATTCTTTCACACCCAATAACCATCTGCATCTTAGTGGCTTTATTGCCTTGTTTGGGATGAAATGATTAAAAAACAAAAAATACATTTGTTGATATCAGGACTATCCTTTAATTTTTAAAATTTTGACAATCACTAATAAAGCCGCTGTTATATAAAAAAAAAGCTTAAATTTATTTTTAGGCTGTACAAGTATGTTGTAACACTGGTGTCAAGAAGAAATGAAATATGAATCACTTGTATTTGAGCCCATTGTATATAAGCCAGATTTTAGTTTTTTCTTATCACTACCTACTAACTTTACCATTACTCCTCACATTTGCCATATTTACTGGTGGTGGGATCAAACACTAAAATTTGAGAAAGTTTCAGCATTTAATCTATATGTTATGCACTGAAAATTGGAAAGAATAAAGATTGTTAGTGAATAAGACATGCATTACCAACAAAGTAGAGCTATTATATAATCTGCAAATATATATTTATCGCTAAAATTAGTTCTTTTTTTTCTATTTTGTTTTTTGAATGCAGTCAAGCATAACAAGCAGCAGCACTCATCAGTAGGCAGGTTAAGTTTAAGGTTCAAAGTGCTCCACAGAGAATCGTCCTATGGAACAATAGCTGGGTGGATTAAAGCATTGGCTTGTGAAATTGGTGACATAGCATTTATGAGTTCAATCCTTGGGTTAGGCAGTATGTATTTGGACTCAGTGGAAACTGGACAAGCAATAACTAAACAGTACTAAGAATAAGAACTAGATAATATATCCTTTAGCATGGCCAAAGGAAGCAAAAAACAATCTACTCCCAATAGATTAAATAAAGTTTTCAGTTTCAAATTCCCTATAGGTTACCCCAGATCAATATACAACTGATGAAAGCTGGATGGCCAAAGATGAGGACAATAGTTTGAATGTAAATAGTGGAAATATTGTTGAATTTTGCTTATAATTTACTGTGTATTGGATTAATAATCAATCTAATTCACTGCTAAGTGTGGATACAAACATTTTTACAAAAAAAATTGTTAAAACTTCATTGTTTTAACAGTTGCCTTTTTCCTTGACATACAAACAGAAAACTTGTAAAATAGGAAAGGCGGTAGATTAAAACTTTCAAATTAAAATTTTTATTTGCTTAAAACACACCTCAGCTGGGGTTCCAGAAATTTTTATTTTCTCAATTAATGATGGTCTAAAATAAACTTTTTTTTTTTTAAAATTTTAATATCAAGATTTATTGGCCACTGATCTTTGACACACACAGGTGCATTGTTAAAACATGACCGATTATTTTTCAATCTATAAATGCTTGTTCATACACATTGAAACTTGTCTTTATTTTTAAGAAAAATTCCAACTGCTGTATACAAAACATAGGAACACCCTCCTTTTTCTATTATCATTATTGACTTTATCACTAAAACCAATGGTAGGAAGACTGTAGACTGTTATTACAATATCCTGGAATATTGTTATGGTAAAATTAATTTTTTTTCTGGGTCAATAAGCAGTAAATAGAAAAGTTGTCATAGTTCATCTTGTAATGATATTTGTTCTTTTACCAGTAAAATATAGTTGAATTCAACTCTACCAGTTGTCATCTAGACCTTATAAACTGTAATTGTCATATTTAGTCAATGTGAAAAATATAAAAAATAGGAGTTAAAATTACATAAATAAATGATTGTATTTGGCTTTCAGTGAGTGCTATAAACTACAAATGTTAAATGTTTAGAAAGTTATATTTTAAAGAATATGTAATGTTGTTCTTATGTGTTAAATATTTCCATTTACTAGTTGTAAAATCCCTAACAATGTATTTTTTTTAATCATTTCACTCCAAGCAAGGCAATAAAGCCACTAAGATGCATGGTATTAATGAAATTTCTCTAAGAGCTCTTTCATATTCTGTTCTTCCATTAACAAGACACTTTGATGCATAATTTCTGCTTTTAACCATTTCTGTAAAGAGCAAAAACTACTTTCATATTTTGAATATATAGTAGTGACTAAAAATTTATTCTTTCTATAGATTTTATTCATTTTTTTTACTTTTGATAATTTCTAATAATTGAACTATTACAAAATGCCTAAATGGATTTTGCTGACACTTGTTCATAGTATGATAGAAATGTCAAATGTTGTAAAGTTTACTTCTGTAGATGGGCCATTAAGCAAATTACTTGTTTTGATTATGAAGAGATCAAATACTGTACACAGATATTTCATTTTGTGTACAGGGTGGATTATGCTGTTGAATTTTTTTTTTTATCTATTTTTTTAGTTATTTTATGTAAAAGTGGATCTTAATATTTGGGTAAATATGGATGACTTTTTTTAATACCTGGAAATAATTTTGTTTGTACACATTTATATATTGTTCACATAATGCCATGCCTCACATTTTGTAGTGATTCCTTCATCCATTTTAAAAAGGTTAATTATTGAAATATGTTTATAATGTGAAGTAATATCACTTGTACTAATAACTCTGAATTCACCTGTCTTCATACAGGGATTTGGAAAAGCATAATTACTAAAGATTTGGTAACCTTAGCTTTTGTGATGCCAGATGGGAAATAATCATTGAATTAATTATAAATGCAAGATTTTATCTTTTTATTTATATCTTTCTTTGTGATTATACTTGAATAAGTTAATCCATATGATTGGATGTGTGTTTTTATATATAATGTGTGTGAGCAGCATTTCACCTGTCCAGCTTAAACACTGTTCTCACTTAGGTGTAGGAGTTTTCTTTTGATTGGATATGCATGTAAAACACGTCATTGTGATTGCATCAACAACATCTGCTGCCTGTCTCTTCATGTTGACTAGTGAATGATGCTGAATAGAGCTTATACTTGTACAATTCATTGTTATTAACTGCTATAAATATCATCTTAGTCTCTGTCTGTCATATATATAGAATTATATGATTTAAAATATCTTTATGCACACACACACACACACACTCTCTCTCTCTCTCTATATATATATATATATATATATATATATATATATATATATATATATAGAGTGCACCAACTAACTGAAAACATATAAATAAAGAAAAACAAAAGAACTCACTAGAAAAAAAACAGCATATTTTCAAAAAGAATTGTACACCTACTTGGAAAACGGGCAAATGGTTATTCAATAAAATCACCCTAAATCTTTGTGGGACCACTGATTGATCTCCCTCTTAATGATGTTCCTGATTTAGTAGTCAAATTGTGAAAGCTTAGAATCTATATATCAGAAGTGATCTGATCATTAATATTTTTGGCCAGCCACTGCTGAATCACATGGGCAATGTGAGAGGTTTCAGTGTCTTGTTAGAGCATGTATGGCCTCATTGAACCCCAGATTCTGGGCTTGACCACTATATCCAGCATCTATAAGTAGTGACATTGACCTTATGTCTTTGCAGAAGTAGGCTGGCATGACACAGTCTTTGTTGCCCATGATCTCCAGATGACATGAACTTGGTGTTCATCACCATGGCTACTGCCATAGATTATGCACAGAACCACCTGTCATTCCTCTTGTTCATCTTCTAATCCTGATTGAGATTTTTCTTCTTGGAGAATAACTGGGGTGTACTTGAGCTTGTTCAATAAGTGCTTCAGTCAGATCATATAGTTCTCCTGGCTCTTATTATGCATAAACTGCATAAGACTTGTACCTGATTTCCCTGTTTATAATGTCTGATTGTTGAAACATCAGCTTTCATCCAATCACTGAAGCATTCTGGGTAAGATGATAAACTACATCCAACAGCAAGACCTCTGATCAGGAGGTTTTGAGGAGTGTAGAACCACCTCTTAATTGTAAAAATTTATTACCAGAAATAAATTTTTGAAGAAAAAAAAAAGAAGACTATTACCAGCAATATATTTTTGAAAAAAAAAAACTATTAAAAAAATTATTATCAGCAATATATTTTTGAAAAAAAAATATTGCCAGTAATACATTTTTGAAAGAAAAAAGTATTACCAGAAATAGATTTTTGACAAAACAAAATATTACCAGCAATAAAAACTTTGTTGGCATTAAATAACCCATTGAGATTGATACGCCATAAAACACAACAAACCAAACCAAACTGGGGTCAAAACACTATGAAAGTGTAAGAATAGGTTTTAATACTAGAAATACTTTCTAAAAAAAATTATTACCACCAATACATTTTTGAAAAAAAAAAAAAAAATATTACCAGCAATACACTTTTGAAAAGCAAATATTACTAGCAAAGGAAAATTATTACCAGAAAGATTTTTTGAAGGAAAAAAAATATTACCAGAAAGATTTTTTTTGAAGGAAAAAATATTACCAGAAATAGATTTTTGGAAAAAATATTGCCCACAATGAAAATTTTGTCAGCATTAAATAACCCATTGAGGTTGATATGCTGTAAACCAAACCAATCACTGAAGTTAAACAAGGTTGAACCTGGTTAGTAACTAGATGGATGACTCCTTGTGAATACCAGGTACTATAAGTTTGGATGTGCAGGTGGTGTAATGGATAATGGCTTGAAATTAGAGAGCTGAATTTCAATTCCAGCAGGGATTGTTATATTCACAAGCACAAATACACTTGGATAAGGTATGAATCCACCTTTTCTTTCTCCAGTTATGGTTTAATTAGTAGGACTTGTATCAGTAAATCATTATTATCTTCAAAAACTTCTTAGAATTTAAAAATGATTGATGATATCCTTGACATGCTGGATAAATTCTGCTATTTTTACATTTACCTTACCATTTTCCAAGTTTCTCTTGGATTCATCTCATTTGTAACTGAAAAACATTAAGGACTTGGTTACTTTAAGTCATTGTGACTGATAGCTACTGCCATGAGCATGGTGTGCCTTTTCCTTTTCTGTATCAGATGAGGAACTGTCATATTAATTTTCTCAATATCTGTGTAAAAGAAATGATAATTTAAAAAATTGGTGTATTACATTAGGTTATCTTCCATTTATAGCTCACCAAAGATTTGTTCTCAAATACTTGACACACCCTATATTTATAAACATGTCTGTATTTTCATTCATATGACACAAATGTTAGTGTGTACATGCTTGTATGTATGAAGGTAGATCATTAAGTTTAAATCTTTATGCAGTTATTAGCTGGATTTTAATTGTTACTGTATAATGTTTATTTATTGTGATTAATAGAAAAATGCATTGGTAAGAATGGCAATTATTGGTAAATAACAATTTGTTGTGCCAGATACTTTTTTTATTAGATTAGATTTATTGATGTGTCTATATAGATCTGTATTTGTATATATGTCTTCCTTTTTTTTTTTTTTTTTTTTTTTTTTTGTCATTATTCTTAAACTACTTCCAACTCATTTTTCTTTTTGTTTTTCCTTCTTCCATTTTTTTTCTTTCTTGTTGTTTTCAAGTATGAGAAGAATTCAAAATAATCAATGTTAGCATCACCTACTGAGTTAAATCTTCATAGTTAGAGCTTAGGGATTTAAGAAAAGAATTGAAATTAAAATAATTTCAAGTTTTGTATTCATTTCAGCATCATGACACTCCTTAGCAAATGAGAAAAAAAAAAACTGAATCCAACTATTATATTCTAAACCAAAGCTCCGTTTAATGATCAGTGTTGACTATAAAGTTTGTCATAACCACGGGATATAAATATTCACAAATGAGAAATTTAAATTGAGATCTTTATTTATTTTTCTTCTACAGTTCAACTTAAAAAATATATTTAGCTCTGTAAAGAGTTCATCTCATGCAATGCCCGCACCCTGATCAGTAACAGAAGTGCTGGCCAAACACTACAAGAACAAATAGAAAATTTGTATTTAAAGGAAGGGGAGGGGGGAACTAAAAAGAAGTCCCATTGTAATTTCATGGCTTGCCAATAAACTGTGTTCAGTGTTGCTCTATCTTGAGTTTCCTTATTAATTAAATCTGTTACAAGCTTCTTCACTAGAGAAAAATATCTTTCCAGTTGGAGAATTTGCTAAATCTCTATATAAGTTTATCTCCCCATATACACAAATATCTTCTAACATTCAGTATGCATCAAACTTAGAAGCTACAGTAATTGAAGCTTTATTTTATTTTTTATATCTTCAAGACATTTGTTCTTTCATATGAATGAATTCTTAAATGTGTGATGCTATTCGTGATGTAACTGTGACAATGTTCTCCGATCGTCCATCCGTTGGTCACTGAACCTGTGATGACATCCAAGGTTGAGTGTATTTGCATATACACCCAACTCGCTATGTGAACAGCTTTGTCTTCTCGGCTGTGATTGCTTTCAGCAAAAAAAATGAAGACAATTGTTTTTCAAGACTCTCCGGTTGAGAAGTAGCAACAATACGATTTTTTCAAATGTGTGATCTTTCTATCAACTTTGAGAGGTGGGCTGCTATCTTCCTAATTGCTGATCCCTCACTACCGATCCTTCTGTCACTGGCTGCAGGGCAGCTCCAACTCCTCTGGTCACCTGCCTACTTCTCTCACACCTGGACCTACTTTTCCCCCCTGACTTCCTGCCTCTCTCTGCTTATATGGATAATCTTGGGCTCCCACCCCCTCCATCCACCTGTCTTTCTGGAAGATTTAGGACCACCCCAAAGCCTCATGGATGGTCAAATCTTCAAAGGACTACTTTTATGACTATCTAAAATGATTTATAAAATTTTTATGTTTCCCAATTCAAAGGCGAACTGAAGACATGAATCCTGAAACACTAACCCTTAAGTTCATTCAAGATGAACTGGAGACAAAATTCATATAAAATTCCAATAGCTGAGTGGACTTAAAAGGAAGGAATTTATCTCCTCATCTTCTAAAGATGTGTAAGAAATCATATTCTTACAAATGTATTAAAAAAAAAAAAATCTATCTTTTATTTCATTTTCATTTCAAATCAAAATTTTTCAGTAGTTGTTTCCTATGAATGCAGTATATTATATTATGGTCTTTTGGTTTCCCTATATTTGTTTATTTATATGAAGAGTACAGAAAAGTTTTTACCCAAATCCACTTCACAAAATTATTATTTCAATGATTGATTTTTGTGTTATTGTTCACCCAATACAATGCCTAAGGGCCACTAAATGAGGCTGTTTTATGGAGATAAGAGGAGGAAGAAAGAAGTGTAGATTATGAAAATATCTTGGACAGATAACGATTGACCCTGAACTTAAAGAAGTTAACATTGCAGTGATTGGGGAATTATTTAATAGCAATTTTTGAAAAGAAGGTTGACTCGAAAACTTTTAAACACCACCTCATATAAAAAAAAAAAAAAATTCTGTGTAAAGCACATTTTTAAGTAACCAGTTCAGTCTCTCTTGCTCACTCTATTAATGAAGGTCGATTCTTTTATCATCTAAGAATGACTTATTAGCAGTATAATTTAGTTTTTGAATTCAGTTTCCATGTACACTAACCTACAAAAGCTAATGGCTGGTGATGCTACCATATCTTGAAGCCTTGAAAATAACTAAACTTATATCAGTTTTTTTCTGATATCTGGTGAGTCAATGAATGAATATTGGTTAAGCTGCTTGTGGCTAAGTAATATGAATTATTGAAGTTTGAGTGGAGCATGATAGTGAATGCCAGGGAGATGGGACATTCCATTTTTGAAATTGTCAGGGACATTTGACATCTCTTACTCTACAATGTTGTGTGTGTGTACTGAGAATACCAGATTGAAAGCCTTATTGTCTATTATGGAGAGTATAGTGGCTAGCCATGGATCCTTAATGATTGGAACCAGAAGTGTCTGGTTAGTATTGTCTGCAATAATGGACAAGTGACACTGGCTTAGATCACATCAGTATTCAATACAAGAGATACCAGATCCATATCCAGTAGGTCAGTTCCTAATGCTATCTACCTATTCTATGACTTTTGTCATGTCATTGTATATTTTATTATTTTTTGTGCATCATTTGTATAGTCCAATCTATTCTTAAGTTTTGAACCATTTATTTATTATGAGCTCTAATTTACTAATCCTATGATAAAATCATGTGGAAAACACTAGTTCTTGTTCAATCACCAAAGTAAAGCATTGTTGAGCCTGGTCAGTATTTAGATGCGGAACAGCTTGGGAACACCAAGTACTGTATACACACTCCTATAATCTGAAATGTGTTTCAACTTCAAATAACCCACAAAAGGTTGATAAGCTGTTAAAAAAACAAAAAAACAGTTCAATCAATTATTAATCAAGATTTAAATTTTCTTATGGTTAATATAATTTTTTTAATCAAATTTACCCCAAGCAAGGCAGTAAAGCCACTAAGACAAGGAGTTACTGGGTGTAAAAAAATTAGAAAACAGAAACATTACTAAGGATCGACAACAATAGAAGACTAATCAGGAAGACAGTAGATAACGATTGGTAGAAATGAGAAAAAGTTTTGGGCACGACAACATGAACAATGCAGTAGAATAAATAAATAAATAGATGAAATTTAAATTTGCATGAAGTATTGTTGCTTCTCAGAACAAAAGTAACAATAGTGATTTATTTTTTATTACTTTTTTTTTCCACAAATAGGGATAGAGATATTCATTAAGTTCAGCTTTGTTTGACAATGGCGCACAGTTGTGGAGTACCCACTGAGAATTAGAATGACATATTAGTAGTACTAACTACTGATACTCTCTCACTCAACATTATCTTGTAGAGAGGTAACTGGGTGTATAGAGGTTGGATGATTACTGCAGGTAATTTTAGTCTTCTACATCCCATTTTTTTTTTTTAATTTGGGCTCTGCACTCTGATAATTTCATATTACCAGATTCTGAAAGATAAAATTTGTTTAATTCTTATAATGCATTTTTTTTATAAATTTTAGAAATCTACATAAGTTTAATTTGTAAACTATAGAAGTATATATTTTGTATTTATCAGTGTAAATATAGTTTTACATTCAAAGTTTTTTAATATATTAAGTTTTTAACAGCATAAAATTAAATATTTTGAAGTTGGTGTCAAACAATTCTTTTACAAAATATTTTTTCTTTTTCTGCCAATTTTTTTGATTATATTCATTATTAGATATAAATCATCTAAAACTTTGGCACTATGTTGAATTTTCTTTTTCCTTTTTTTTTCACTGCATAAAGTACTTAAGCAAGCCTGCAAAGGTACATATCAAACATATTGAAATAGTCCTCAAGGACTCCCTGTAAGTGGAGGAATTTTCAACTGTTTTATCAGCCACACACTTAAAACTGTAAATTTTCAAATTATTAGCAATCCTCAGAATTGCAACAGTATCTTCTATGTGCTAAGTCCCTTCAGGACATAGGTAATCATGGCTCTCCATAACTTCCTATTCCTTGTGGTATTTAACATTTTTTCTCTCTTTATTAAGGCTCCTACCTCTGGTTCCACCATGCATTCACACAGTCAAAAATGTAGAATAATAGTATATCTCCATTTTCTGTAACTAAATCAAATAAGTGTGTAGTCATAGCTGAGTTGATATCTACATAGATGATGACCTTTTAATGAAGAGTCCAGACAAATTGTCTTTTTTCTCCTTTTAGCAATTGAAATGGCTTTTATGTTTATCTTACTGAACTTAATGCTGTACAATACTGGGTTTTGTATTGTACAAACAAAAGAAAACCATAACATTCTGGCATCCTATGACCTATTCGGTTCACAATGACAAAGCAATGTCTTTGAAATTATGGATTAACTCTTTCATACTCTATCCTTGTGTCTTTTCTTCTTTAACATAATCATTGTTTTTATTTTTATTAATCAAATATAAATATTTAACATTTTTTAAATCCTGAGCAGGACAAATTGTTTGAACTGTGCTCTTTGTGTATATGTGTGTGTTGTTTTTCATACAAGCCTACCTCAAAGATACTGCAAGTTTGGTTCCAGGTCACATAGCAATAAAGTAAGTTGCATAAATCTTTTGTATTACCGATGCATATAAAAGTAATATTTACACTAAACTGTAGTCTATTAAGTGTGTAATAGCATTAAGTCTAAAAATTAAAACAATTTATATAGCTTAATTAAAGAAATACTTAATTGCTACCAAAATGTGACACAGTCATCAATTGCTGTTGGTTTACTTGATAAGGGGTTGCCACAAATCTTCAATTTCAAAGAAAATGCAAAAATTATTTGAAGCATGGGTGCATGTATATAGTGCAGTGCATTTGGTATCAACTTAGCAAATAAAATCCACAAACAAGTTAAAATTCAAATACTGTTAAGGAAAGTGAAATTATTTTCTAATTTCCTAAACAATTGCAAGAAAAATGTCTTTCTATTTTTTTTTTTCATATAGGAATGCCTATAATGGTAAGCAGGTGAGAAATATTACTGATAAAGTCACAGCCAGTATATTCCAGTACCTACAAAACATTTCACTTTCAAAGAAATGAAAATTCATATACTCTTGATTACCTGGAACATTTCTCTGGAGATGTGTCTGGAATTGATTGTAGCTATTTTCCACCCTGCAATTTCTTTCTCACAGACAAAACCTCACATTGCTTTATCACTATTTTGATGGAAACTATTCAGACAAACTACATTCCTTATTTCCACCAGTTTTAACCTTCATGGCTCAGACCCACCATACCATACATATTGTAGCAAACCACCCTCATTCCCTTCATTTTCCATTGGTGAGATGTAAGTTCCACTTAAACAGCTTCTTCCCACAAACTGCTGCTTTGTGTAACTCCCAAGTGGATGCTTCTTTGATTACTACAATCTTAATTTGTTCAAGTCTAGTGTCAACCATTATCTTCCTCATATATTCCCATAAAACATGCCACTTACTCTGTAACCCTTTACCTTGCGTGGCTTGAGGATGAACATCATTGTAAAAGAAAAAAAATCATTAGCACTTTAGATGTAATTTATTGTGCTGATGATTATAACAAGCATAAAATTTGTTGAAGAAGAAAAGAGTTATGTATAGGGCATAAATGAAGTAGGTATTCAGCATAGAATATCCTTAACCTTATAGTGTAAATACTTGTTTATGGTTTCTATTTCCATATATATATATATATATATATATATATATATATATATATATATTGCATGCTTCCAAGTAGAAATTTTCTTTTCTTTTCTCTTGGGTAAAAATGGTATCTTCCCAATCTATTTAAATGGAAGTCAGCTGAACATAGGACATTTTTTTTTGTTTTTACTGGTTTGTTTTCATACATTTTAGGATTGCTTTGTTATCTTCATTGTATCACCATTTCTATATATACTGCTGTAACATTTCAAATGAGTTTCACACAACTAAAGTAATTTCTATTTGATGTTCCATTTGCTAGTTTTCTAGCAGTTATTTTAAGGGCCATTCTTCTTGCATACTACTTCAAATGTCTGTTTTCAGTTGTTTCTCTATACTGTTAATAATTTAAAAATAAATTTTTATTAAATATTTTGTGACATGATATTCACATGTTAGGAAAGAATACTTTTTTTTCCTGATTCCTTTAGATAACCATGTTAAGGTATATGTTTCTCATGTCATTGACTTGCAAAATTTTCAAATTAATTTCGTTTTTGGTTGGCAACAAAGATAGAAAATAATTTTATTTTTTAAATAAATATGCCATTAATTTTATCTGCAGCCTCATGATGAAAACATTTATTTTACACAACAAATATTTACTTTTTTTCTGAATTTCTGGGATGAGGAATTATCATTATTTACACTATTTATATTTGGAGTATTATCCTCATCTTTGTTGTTGTTATCACAAGATTTTGGCTGTTGTGCCCTCTGGTCTTCTCTGGCATATGTTGTTCTGGGTAACCTACAGGAAATTCTGAACCTTTATTTAATCTATGGGGGTATACTGTTCTCATTCTACTGCCCATGTCTAGAGATATTGTCTAGTTCTTATTTTTAGTATTGCTTAGTTGTTGCTTGTCCATTTCCACTGAGTTCAAGTACACACTGCCTGGCCCAGGGATTGAAATCACAATCATTATGTCACCAGATTCACAAGCCAATACTTTAATCCACTAGGCACCTAGGAACAATATCATTTTGGATTCATTTTTCAACATAATATCCTTCTTTGTCAATGCACTTAATTCAAAATCACATAAATCAAACTTTCAGATAAAAAAATGTACATTAATCTTGCCAAGGATAAAACCCAATGATAAAAATGCCTTTGTGTATTTATAATTCTTAGGATTATTTCTTTTTCTTTGTCTTTTTTTTATCTGTCAGAGTGTTTATCCTCCATAAGAATGTCTACATTAATCTTACTTTTGTACAATTTTGTACAGATTGCTTAGATACTGCCCAGAGTAGACAGTAAATTGATGCTAACAAATAACAAATCCTTGAAAATATCATTGTGCCAATGCATGCTTTCACAATGGCTAGACATAACATATTCACTCACTTCAAATTCTGGTTCTCTTCTCACTTCTTCAGCTATAATACCAACATTTTTTTTTCTTAGAATATAACCCTTGGATCAAAAAGTAAATAATTTAAGCTTACCTGTACTTCTGGAAACCAAATAGAAATTCATTCTGATCTTGCAAAGTGACTTCAAGTAGTTGTCACAAATTTATTATTAAACTTTTACAAACAAAAGACTTAGAAATTTGAATTAACAAAATGAAGAGTTTTATGAATATATTGGGAATGTTTTATGTTGATTACAACTATTTTTTATATTAAATTTTATCACTGTGTTGTGCCAGACAATTTTTCTTGTCAGAATCCATCTTGCACATTTATAAATCTACCATTTGACCATGAATTGAATACCGCTGCCATATCTGGTCTGCTGCTCCTATTATATATCGCAAGATTCTTGACAAAATTCAATGAAGGGTCTGTAATGTAATCAATTCTGACCAGGCATCTCAGTTTCAATCACTTTCACACTGATTTAATGTGATTTCTCTCTTTGTCTTTTCTACAAATATTTTCATGGCAATTTTTCTACAAATATTTTCATGGCAATTTTTCTGATGAGGTTTCCTCCTTTTGCTGTTGAACCAGCTAGATGCAAACTGTCATTTGTATTCATCTGTGGAACTCCCTTCTAATTTCTTGCTTCCCTGCTACCTACAATCTTCAAAAATTTAAATGCAATGCCAATTACCATCTTCTGTCTTCCTGAAACCTGTTCTTTTATTGTCCTTTCTCCTCACTAAAGTTTTTTCATTCTCTTTTACCCCTTGCATCCTAGTGGCATTAACGCCTTGCTTGAGGTGAAATGATTAAATAAAAATACAAATACATATGATTATATCAGCAAGATGATCAAGTATTTTTAGGTAAAAATGTCTTCTAAAACCATTTGTTTATTTTGTTTGATCTGTATTTTAAAATGTCAGTTTATTGAGACTGGAATGAAAAAAATATAAAAATGAATCAAGTAATCTGGAATGATGATGACTTGAGTCATAACCCAATAATACAAAATCCCTGCCTTTTAATTTTTGACAAATTGTTAGATCATTCTCTTAAGTTTTCTTTAAGAATTTCAATTGTATCTTAATTGCAATGCTGATGGTTTGGAAACTTAATTTCAAAGTTTCAAATGTCTAAATATAAAGAATACTCTTTGCTAATAAAATTTCTGAACAAGTTGACACAAAATTAATCACAAATAACTTGATTGATCATAGCGTCTTCCTGACAGATTATTTTTTTGTAGTAAAAAGAAATTTGATGAATGCTTTTTTTTTTTTTTACTCTGCCACTGCCCCAGAAATACATATATTCATCCACACAGTGTACCATTGTTTTGTGATTGATTTGAGTTCTGCTAAAAACCATTTCTAATGGTTTTCTTTGACAAAACATTGACTGTTTAATAATAATTTTTCTTTCCTAATTAGTGAACCTATGACACTCACCCCTACACATACTTTGAATATTTTCATTGCTTTATTTTTATTCAATGCCAGTATACTTGATTTTATGTTTTACCAAAATGGGTCAAGAATCAGATTTAGTTGGGTGGGGCTTTCAAAATAAAGCAATAAATAATACCAAAATATGAAATCATGAGCATGAACCGAGATATTCCCCTTCTCATTAATTTTTTACTTTGGAACAATATGCATCTGAATTTCACATCACATCACTTAAAAATATTCAGCTTTTAATTTTTATATTTCTTCAAAGTCAGTTTTTCACAATAAATACCCACAATGATACATTCTCTTTTCAATGCTTCCTCATGCAGCTATCAACATTATTAAATGGAAACACAAACATATTAGTTGTTTGAGAATAGTATTTAACATAGTAAACATTTTCTGTATACATAAGATGACAAAATATTAATCTTTTTCTGTTTATTATTACATATTGATTGAGCCCTGAATTCTGTATGTATAAAATCAATGTAATTCTTTCACTTTTCTCACCTTTTTTTTAAACAGTACCTAAATATCTAAATAGTTTCTTTTTATTTTATGCTATCTTAAAAGCTGCCCTATTGGGTGGCATTTAAGCTAACACCTGCAGAGGGCCTTCATCACAATAGTTAACTAGGGAGGACTAGATGTGATAGGCAACAATAAATTACATGCGAGTTTGGATGTGGCCCGGAATGTTTTTGCTCACAGAGTTGATTCCAAAATGGTATATGATGGGCTACAGCTTCTCAGAATATGGTTGAAAAAGTGGGACATATTGACATTTGCATTTATTATATAGAAGATGAGCTATTGAAAGTTATAAAGTTAAGTTGCTTTAATTGAAAAAGTGTGACACACTGAAATTTGCATTTATTATATAGATTATCATAAAAAAAAAAACTTTACAGGTAAATTTTAAGATTTACCCAGGTATTAAGTTATGAAAGGAATAATACAGACTTCATCCCAGGACTAACAGAAAATGTCAATAAGACTGAACGATTATTTGAATCTCATTCTAGATTTCTGCATTACAAAGAGGTGCAGAAAAGTTGTTTGGTTAATTTCCCAAAAGCTGACAAAATTGACCACATATCAGAAATCATTTTTTAAGAGCTTCTTTATCAGACTGAAAACTTTTCAGCATCCCTTTGCATTGGCAATGAATGACTCATATGGTTATTTGTGGCTTTTCACTTTACTTGATTCTTTGTTTAGGTTCAATGATAAGAACTAAGTACGAAATTGTTTGTGTTACTTGCAATAGATTTCACTAACAAAAGCAAAAAAACAGAGTTTTGGTAAAATCCTTATCTTTGAAGTGCATATATACACTGTCTGACAAAATGCTATCATACACTTTTCCATATACCAAATACTGAATTACCTTAAGATTTCTTTACCTCTCCTCATATTCTGATTATAACCAATAATAATAACAAATTTCAAGAATAATATAAAGTAGTTTTATTCCTCTCTCTACCTATATTTTGTGCAAAAATGAAAAATAATGAAAAAAAAAAAATCAAATCTACATCCCTTTAGATTTGAAATAAAATAACACAGTGATAATGTTCATTTCCCCTATAACTACTTAATCACTGTGAGAAAAAAAAAACACTGACTTGTAGGAGATAATATTTGAAGCCACAATGTCAAAGAAACAGAAAAATTGTCTTTGTTTAGACTTCTGGGAATATTTTCCTTTCATGTACATTTCTTCATATAGGAATGATTCCTGCCTAATATCACTTTTATCTTCATTTCTTTTTGCAACATTTCTACAGAGATTCTATCCTTTAGGGGTTTTGGATATTTATATAATGTGGATCCACAAAATGTTCCTACTGAGTAATAATCTGATGATTATACCCAAGTCAGTGATGTTTTGACATACAGCTAACCCATCCATATTGTACTAAGTATACTATAAAAGCAATGCCTCCTAATGAGATAAACAATAACACTATTGAATAAGGCAGGTTTTCAGCAACTCTACACTATTTTCCATATAGTCACCACCAATAGTTCTACTTATAACTTTTGCATCAACTATAAAAGTGAATGCATGCATCAATATAAAGTAGCCATTACAAAAATCTAATTAATTCTAAACAATTTTCTGTAAAAAAAAATAAGTAATATTAATGAATGCTCATATGACTTTACAAATTATTGGGTCAGAACAAATGTTTGTAGCATTTTTAAATGAAATTCAAGGAAAATATTTAAATATTTGTACATTCAACTACATATATACCATTTTGTTCCACTACATTTTGCCGTTTTTGAGATAGCTTTGATTCTATCCTCTCAGAATTTGGCATCTTCCTAAGTTATGAACCAGTCCAAGAGAATTTAAGAGAATTTTGTAGTGATCAAAATAAGTGGCAATCTAAAGATGCAAAGTCAGATGAGTATGACAGGTGTAGTAGGACATTCCAACCAAACTGTACCAATTTATGCCAGGTTTTGCAAAGAGATGTGAGGTCTGGCATTGTCCTGATGAAAGACAACACTCTTCTAATTGGCCAATTCTGAATGCTTTTCCAATTAGGAACAGTACATGCAAAATTTCAATACCTGATTTTATAGAAGGAGCTCATGATATACAATGCCTCTCCAGTCTCACTAGCATAACATTCTTCAGATGCAAACTGGCTTTTGGACTCATTAATGGTGGTTTATTTCATTTTCCTCAGACCTTTTTCACTTCACATTGTTGTAAACAATTCACTTTTCATTGTCTATGATTGTTCTATTCAAAAGTGGATCACTTTTTGTTTCAGGTAGAAATTAAGTCTATTATATTTTTTCAGTAAGATGGTGAGGCACTCAAAAATACTTTTAGTTTATGTATTCAAATGCCTTAGAATGGTCTTGTGAGATATGTGGAGTATCTCTGATGTCCAGTGTCATGTGACCTGGATTATTATTGGTGTTTCTGTTTGGTCACCATCAACAATTGCAAGACTGCCAAAATTTTTCTTGATCTTTCAGGACAAAATTTCCACTTCTGAATCTAATGAATCACTTATAAACAATACTGTCAAGTATGGTACCATCAACATAAATGGCACATATCTCTTTTGCTGTTTGTATGTTTTTTGCTTATTGTAAATAAGAGTATCAAATAGCAAAAATGTATTTTCACTTTTAACAGAAAAACATTTAAAATTCACAATCTACAACTGAATCATAAAGAAAGACTTGTTGAAATGTTACCTTTTGGAATATATATATATATATATATATATATATATATATATATATATATATATATATATATATATATAGTGTGTGTGTGTATCATAAATTTCAGTTACGTATGAAACAAAATCACATTTAAGCACCACCTTGAAAAACACTATAAACTTTGTTTCAGCCCAATATATTGTTGGATAAATAGTTTTAAGTTAGTAATTGTTCTGAACCTAGTATAAATAACATCATCATCTGTTTTTTTTGTTTTTTTTTTGTTGTAAAAATGTACTCAGGCTATAAACAATATGAAATAGCTTTCAAAATATAGTTCATAGAGACATAAAGTTGACAGTAGTAATAAACATCTATGATTTATAAAAAAATGTTAAATGTAGTTATCAATAATAAAATCTTCATACAATTAAATCCTCTGTATAAGAATAGTGTTTTTACAAATTTGCTTGTCCTACTGGAGATTGTATTTCTAAAAATAATAAAAAAACATTGTTATGTAGGTTATATAACCACAGCTCTCTCTTCTAGAATCACTTGGTATATATCTAATCAAAATGCAATATTGCAATACATAATACAGAAACACAAAAATTACAATAACCTAAGACAGCTGATAATGCAATAATACTTAGTAAAACACTGTGAAAATGATTACAAGTTTTAGAAGCTATTCATATTAAGTTAGAGCAATAAATAACTAAATTAAAATCACTTATAATTTATGAACATACAATTTAAAATTAACTTAAATTCTCAGGACCCATATAACATACTCACATAACATCACAAACATTTGAATTAAAAAATAACATTGCGTTCACATGATGCTAAATACATTAAAAAATTAAAAATAACTAATGCATCATATTTGGACTTTAAGTAAAAATTCATCATAAGACTTTAATTCTTGACAATGACTGAAGTCAGTTGAAAGCTTGAAACATTTAATAAACAGGCACAAATTGTGAACAGTTCCTTCATAATTTCATCTCTAACATGTGTAATCAATTAAAGAAAAAATATTTAAAAATAGAATAGGCTCAATTTGTCTTTTTTTATTCAAGAAAATATGTTTAAATTGGACATTTACTTCCAGAATACTCTAAATTTAAAGTGTGTGTGTGTGTATATATATATATATATATTTATATATAGATAGATAGTCTCATTACTGCTTAATGTGTGAAACTGATAATTACTATGCAGTGTTGACTCCTCATCTATACTCTTTATATCTACATAATCTCTATATTAAGCACTCTTCCTTTTTAAACATAATATAATATAAAAATATACATGCACAGACACTTAAGTTGGTTTCTTTCAGTATCTTTAATTGAAAATTGATGTTAGTCCTTACCTATGCCTTTCTCACTTATTAGTTATATAAAGCAGGTGTGGCTTTAATCCTGGTTTATATATAGTTTTAATATCTGTATTCATGTAAACCAATGTATAAATGCTCTATTCTCAATTTAGCTTTTCCTGAACCTTAATGAGCTAAAAAAACAAACATAAAACAATTAAACCTGTCAAAGCCTAAAAGTCTTCAATCTCCGTTCCTTTTCATTAGCTGGCTTAGCACTACAATAGATGGCTGCTGTAAATCTTTTGATCTTTTTCCCTTTATTCTCTGTTGTTGAGGCTGACTTATGTTAAGGTGATTCTGTGGGTGGGATCAAACTGGTTGATGTTGGGTCTTGTCTTACTTGATCTCCTATTGTTTTATAATTCCATCTCATAGGAAGAGGATTTTCTTCAAAATGGTCCAGACAGGTTTTATAATAAAGTAACAGATTATCCTGATTGTAATTCTTTTCTAATAATAAAAGGTGAGGTTTTTTATTTTTATTTATTAATAAACTTGAGTCATATTGTACAGACTCTATTTATGACTTTCATCATTATTGTTAGATCCTTTTGAAGGAATATTAGGATGATTTTCTAAGTGCAGCTTAGATGTGGCACAACACTGAAAGTGTGGAGCACCCAGTGAGAATCGAACCCATTACTCAGTAGTAATTGTTCCAATGAGATAAGCTTTCTAACCATTATACTACATTGAAGTGCATAAGGAGTATAGGGATGATTTAAAACAAACAGAAAAAAAAATATCAAAATTTGGTTCACTATAAGAGTACATTATGCATAATTTAGAAAAACAAAAACACTACTTGTATGTTTATTTTATAATATAAAACAATGTAACTCTATATTTATTAGTTAACAGCATGATCTATTCTTAATGAGATATTCCCTTGTTATGGAAACAGTATATATCATTTGACATCAATAGATTTAAATGCTGCATATTATAAACACAAAAGATCATTAATAAATAGGAGAATTCAGGCTGAGGACACCTTGTTTTTTTCTATTTCTTAGGTTTTTTATTAGATTTCTTTGGATATCTTTACTTTTAATTATTACAAATGAATTCTTTCTTACATTGACAGCAAATAAATTTTATTTCAAATATAAATAAAAAATAAAGGTATGATTTTTTTTTTTGTACAATATATGTAATTATTAACTTAATAATTAATTCCAAATGTAAAACAATGATGAATTTTCTTTTTTTTTTAGTTTTTCTCAATCAACTTGCTCTTTGATTTTATATATATATATATATATATATATATATATATATATATATAAAATCTTCTGAAGAAAATGTTTTTCTTACATGCATATTATGCATTTAATAACATTAAGAACATGGAGTTCATTTATTTGAATAAATGAACTCCAAATTTTGAGTTGCTTATTGTTAATTCTACTTTTGCCTTGTGATTCATGTCAGCCCTTCTACTAAATAATGATGTCAGTCTATTGCAATTTATTTGGTGAGTATAAAATAAGTTATAAAGTGTTATCAAGGTTACTTTCAAAGAATATATCAAAGAAGGGTAATATCAAGATTAATATTTCTTTCTCCCACTTGTGGATCTTTTTTTTTTTTCCTAAAGGATTCAACCATATGAAAAGCAATTTAGAATAATCATATCCATTTAATATCCTGTTTAGTCATTTTTCTTTTGGATGTAACAATTGGATTACTGAACTTATTAGCTCAAGTATTGGCAAAACAAACACTTATAAAAGGTGTACATGCAAGTTAACCCAAGACTGTCTTGGTTTTAGTAATTCTCCAGATCATCGCTTTTGTTTTGCTTATACCAAGGTATTCTACTGTTTTGTCATTGTGTAATGAATGCTTTATGAATGGTAGCAAAAATGAATTAAGGTTTACTCAAATAATTCTTTAATATTAAGTTCAGAAGTACAGAGTATTGAATGGAATAAGTATAGTTTTTAATTAAGTGCCCAGTTCATCATTTCAATAAGAAAACCTATGTGTGTTATGCTATAATGGATATCGGCTCAGAACGAGAAATGAAAGAGTCGAGTTCAAATCTCAGTTAGGTTTGTTATGTTCACTTACATACAAATGCACTTAGGGAAAGCTATGACTTCATCTCTTCTCACCCCACCTATAGATTTTGAATAGCAGGAGAGACTGGGTCCTATAGCCTTGGTTGGCAACCAGTCTACTGCAGAAAGGAATGGCTAACTACTGCAGTAAAATCTTCTGCCTAGTCAGTCATGAATCAAAAGAGAGAGGCTCACCCAAGCATGTATCACGTATGACACTTAACTGATGATATTCTACAGGGTGCGATGGATAAATTGTCGTCTAAATTACACAAAAATGAAAATAATGCTGATATCTCATTTTAACAGATATATTTACCAAAATTACACAAAAATATCTTATAATATTAAAGAATAAATTTATTCAATAAAATTGCCATTACCTTCAACCACAACCTCCAGGTGACTTTGGAATCTCCTGAAACTCTTCTGGACAGTCTCCTTGTTTGTTGTTGAATGTGGCCATAATCCTTGCCTTCAGTTCATCTTTGGTGTTACAAGGAGTTTTGTTGATCTCTCATTCAACTGCGCCCCACACATAATAATCAAGGGAATTGCAGTCTGGGGAGTTAGGTGGCCAGATATAAGGAGTGATATGGTTGTCTGACAGCCATGATTGAGTTCTCCTGCTTGTGTGGCATGTCGGAGTTGTGTCGCCATAGGGTCTTCCATCAGCCACCCTCCTGACCTAGAGCAGCACTGCCTCCTCAAGACACCTGATGTAGGCCTCCATGTTGAGTTTGAGGCCCTTTAGGAAGATGAATGGAGGCATAACATTGCCATCACTAGTGATCACTCCAAACACCTTCATAATCATCATTAAACTCATGCAACTCTTTCCAAATCCTCTGCACTGTCTTCAGATTGACATTTAAACATTCTGAAATGTTTGCATTGGAGCTTCCGGCATGAATGTCAAGCTGTACAGCATGCTGTTTCCAAATTTTTGGCAGAGTGATCCTACTATACTGTGTAGTCAACAAAATCAAAAACGACACACATGTGAAATTAAAAACATAAAATGGCGACAATTTACCCATTTACTGTATGTAATTTTGAAATTTTAGTTTTAAATATTGATTATGAAACAAATGTCAGTAATAGGAAAGAATAGCATAATAGTTATCTGTGTATAAATTAGAATGAGCTGAGTTCAAATTCTGTCCTTGTTTATTGCATTCAATTCACAATAATGCCTTTGGGGAAAAAAACATGAATTCATTTCTTCTCCTTCCAGCTGTAGGTTAAACAGCAGGGTAAAGCAGGATCTCTAGCCTTGGGTGGTAACCAGTGTAAGAAGACAACTTTTAATTCAAAGTCATGAAGCAGCAACAAAAATTACTCTATTATCTTTCTCAAAAAGTCTTGGTAATTCACAAATTCATTCAAGTAAAGGAATGTGTGGAGGACACTGATTATGTACTTCCTGAAGGAATATGGCATTAGAAAAAAGCTGAATGGAGAATTGTCTAAGAGATTCTGTTTTTTATTTTATATTTATAACTTTCTGCTTTTCTATATTTACACAAAATCCGTCTAAGTTTAGGTGACACAGTGCTTGTTCTCTCCCTTTAGTTTACCCTCTTGACTAGGCAATGTGCAAATACATACAGGTAATAGTGCATATAAGTTTATATTTTCACACCCCTCCCCAGTCTTTTGAACAGGAGTAGAGGTTGATCCCTTGTTTCCTTCTAAATTCTACTTCAACTCTCTACTTCTAACATCTCTGCTTAAACTCTGAAATTTATACTATCATTGGATTTCCAGTTTCTTCTAAAGCCTCTTCTTTTTCACTTCCACCAGCCCCTTGCACTTTAGTTGTGTTATCACCTTGCTTGGGGTAAGTTGATTAAAAATAATATATATATATATATATATATATATATATATATATATATATATATATATATATATAGCAAAGCTTAATATATTATAGAGATAGAGCATTTATGGTTTGATGATTGCTTGAAGTGTGAAACTACCAGTCACCCCACACTGTTGATTCCGATGTTCATATTGTCTATGATTTAATAATAGAAATGTTCAGGTATGGATAAAAGAAAAATTACATATGTGCTTAATTATTTTAATTGAACTTCAATTATCAAACAATGAAATCCATAACGAAGACTTTGTTCATTAGATAATTTGAAAACAAAGGATGAAAAGAACTTTGAAAAAAACATTGTAGATAATATTGATTTAACAAAATTTCAGATTAAATGTGACACCACACACATGCCTAAAGAGTGATATGAACAAATGTCAAAGTATTAAGATTATGTATTTTTGTTTGTTGATTATCTTGAAGTATTTTTTAATCTTGCTGGTCTTTTCTGCTAAATATGATTGACAATATGTTTTCTTTTTACAAAGAAAATTATGTACACATATTACAATAAATGCAAAGTTACACTACTTTATGGACACACATAAACTATGAAATCGAATGTTTATTTTCCTGCAATGTTCTACTCACTGAGCCAACATTTTAGTATATGTTTGATAGACTACTACTGCTGCTAATTTCAGACCCTCTATTATCTTATTCTTACACGGTGAAAAGTATCTAGAAATAAAATAGCACAGTGTACTATATACCATCTGTGGAATACAAGGCCATATTAAATCACCTCTTTGCAAATCAGCCATTGGCAATCATAACATGATTAACTTAGTGTACAGAGTATAACAGCTTATGTCACTAACATGTATGAAATAGATGCAACAATCTTTGTTATTGATGTAGTTAAATACTTTCCATTTCTATTAGCATTTGAGCTCGGTTAAAAACCAAGATTTTCAAAACTGAATTTTGTTGTAAAGCATCAGCCATTGTTTTTCATTTGTAATAGAGTTAAGAATTGTCACCAGTGTTGAAATTAAAAAGGGTAGTTCAATGTCATTGGGGTAAAAAAAAGATGAAGAAAATGGAGTTAAAGATTTAATAGATTTATTAGTTTTAATTAACAAAGTCTTGATAAGGGACATAGGTAATTTCACAGTATTAGTGTTATCTCTTGGTTCATCTGGTCAGTTGATAAGAGTTCAACTAAAAATCAGCACAAGGCTGTAAGTAAAAACCCTGCCAAAAGGAATTGGAGTAAATGGAATTGTAGATGTAGATATTAATATCTGGGTCAGTAAGAAAAGGACCTCTGGAGATATGTTTGTAAGTTGTTTGTAGAAGTAATGACTATCAGGTCATCATTCCTTTTCTTTATAATGGTAAAATGGATTGCATGTTATAGTTCATTAAAAAACTGTGTAGCCATAAATTGTACATCTTCAGTTAAGCTGGTTTTTGAATTCAAAGGTTGCATTGCTATTTAATCCATACTAAGCATTTTTAAATAAATACATAGAAAATGTTTGTTTTTGAAGGTTAACTCTTTTTAATTCAGTTGAGTATAACTTTGTTTTACTGTGAAGTGACAAAGAGCTGAAGTGCCTCGCTGAAGAAGTTTAGTTACTCTCAAGAGTGACCTCAAGGATGGAAACTTAATGGTTTGGTATTCTTAATAATCATTAACTGTCTCCTGCTTTTTTTGGTGGTGGGGGGAAATATACAGTCAAATGCTAATTTCACTGAACAATCACTATGAGATGAATTTTAGACTATTAAAATTTACATCACTTAAATAATTTAGCAATAAAGACAAGATACATTTTTGTTTTAGTGAAATTTATAGAGCTTTAATTATGCAATACTAATTCTTGTTGGATTACCACCCCCTGATGATAATCACAGATTGTGCAATATTTGAAAGGCCTTTCCTTTTTCCCTTTGACTTTTGCTGCAATAGACACAAGCCATGTAAGTATTTCAAAGACACAGACTGAAGATTGTATTGAACTATTCAATACTTTAACTTTTTTATCCTTCTGTAACATGTCTTGTTAATACATTTATTAATTGTTGTTTGCTTGAATTCCATGTTTCACAACCATTTTTTTTTTTTAACCAAACTCACATGAATCCACCAAATATTGTTTGTGTTACAAAAGTACGAGACATAAAATTATAATTTTTTCATCCTCACAGCAAAAGTGGTGACCCTAACATATTCTCCTAGATTATATATATATATATATATATATATATATAATATGCAAAAAGACATGAAACATGGAATTCAAACAAACAACAATTAATAAAGAATCTTTCAAATATCAAACCATCTGTAATTATGCTCAGGGGGAGAGAGTAGTAATAAAAACATTCTTTAATAGTGATATTTGAAGAATATTGCTATTAAAATATAAAAGCAACTTAAAGCCAATGTCAGCAGCATTTTAATTTGCAATTTTAGGTCAAAATATTTGAACCCATAATAATAATGGCCCAATTTTCAGAAATGTAAAAGCAGGTTACTGTGAACATTTGAATTATGGCTAATGCTGAGAATAAGGACCATTTTTAAGTCCTACATTATATTTACTTGTTGGTATGGTTGAATAAAAAGGATGTTGATTTACATTGGGTGAAAACATGCTGCAGAAATTACGTAGGCATTCGAAATGGAATTAAATTTCTTGTTTAAAATAAGTCAGGGAATGAAAGTTACCAAATACATAATAAATAGCAATTAGTAGTGGGTCATTGGGTTATATTAACTTTTTTTTTTTTTTAAAAACAATTTGGATTTGTAAAGTAGCTTATGAGAAACATTAAATAAAACCATGTCATTATTGTCCAGAAAGCTACTTAATTTTTTCCACAAGTATAAAAACCTACTGCAGAATTTTTTTTCCAGTAATTTCCACAAACTTTAGCTTTATCTCTAGTCCAATAATTTCACTGTTCAATTATCATGTTATTTTTATTATTGCCACATTTATTGCCATTATTCTGAGCAAGAAATTGTTTTCCTCATATGCAATCTAATGATCGCAATATTCCAGCCAGTTTACTGGTAAATAGGTTGATCCATGGTGTAGAAGCAGAGGACACTGTCCACTGCTCATGGACAGTGTGTGGGTGGCAGCGGAAGAAATGTCCAATTGTAGATTGATCACTTGCCTGTGATTAATCTGGCTGCTGCCACAAACATGTCTCCTCAGAATGGAAATTAGACATTACACCCACATGATAATGGTGTTAGACTACTGCAGAATAAATAGGGTCAGGTGGGAAATGGAGTTCAATGGTTGAGAGTTAACAAAAAAAAAAAGATGTAATGATTGCATTTTAATAATAGACCTTTTTTTGTGGGGTGTGATGATGGCTTTATTATGGATTTTTAAGTATAATAATGATGGCTTCAATGAAACTGAAGTTCTTACCCATCATGAGTTGATGTTTATACAATATACTATTACAAAATCACGACAAAATGCTCATACATTAGAGAATTATTCAAAATAACTGCTGCGGGTTTTTATTGATAATTCTTTGTATAAACTTTTCATGATTTCAAATGCCAGCCATTATTTTTTTAATGTCTGAAGTATCTCTAAAAGTCTCTTCACTGCTGATCATTTTCTATCAAATTCCTAGACATTAATCATTTGAATTTTATTATAATCCTCCTAAATAGGATACAATATATCAGTTATGTACTTTAATCTCAAAATGAGTCTTTTAGGCATTGGAAGATTGGTAATATTATCACATTTCATGAAGCTGTATCTGTCATATCAAAGTTTACTTTCTTATATTTGTTATTCATTATTTGTTGAAAATTACAATTGGACCAAATTGCATGCAAATCTTTAACTTGGAAGTGTCCAACATTTACATGGTTTTTAGTATAAAATGATGTTTTCTTTTGACCTGGTATTGAAAGTTTCTCTGTTGACCTACTTTCCCCAGATCTGTATTTTGATGTTTGGTCATTGAAATACTAATTTCATAGTCTTGTTCCAGATTTGTGAAAAGTAATAAATCAAACTGATCTTTTTGGTAATCACTATTCTATTACCCTACAAAATATTTTGATTTATTGAAGTAATAACAATTGTACTTGTTTTTTGAAACTTAACTTCCGTGACTTCTTTAAATTCTTTTATTGCTATTATATTGGACAGCATTTTGAATTTTTTCAATTTGTTATTTAAATCTGACCAAGGAATTTAACTTTAATTATTTTTGATAAAATTTTAATATTTGTTTTTAAAAATTAGATAATTTGTAATGTACTTTCATCATATTTTGTATCATAGTTCTTTTTATTTTTCTTTACTTTGGTATTGTATAAATCTTTACTATGACACTTTCTCAACTGTAAAACAACAAATTCTATCAAGTGATGTGAACAATGGCTTCTTTCAAAAGAGCATTTCAGTTTTTATGCGTACCAGTTTTCTTCAAGTGAATGTCACATCCAGTAACTTTGAGGATTTTTCTTATTTCTTTATTAATGAAACTCTAGTATGCAAAATGATCTCCTTGAAAGCATAGACCTAGATGACCAACAGCATCCACATGAGACTCAATTAGTCAACAAAGACATTGTTATGAATGATGACATAACACAATAAAAAATATTTGAAATCTAGACCTCTAGACCTGGATCTCATGAAAAGGAAAGTGAAGGGAAAATAGAAAAAGAAAAAGTAACAGAACTAGGAGAAATAATAGGAGAAATAACCAATTTACCAGGGGGGCATCAAACAGCTACATTTCTGGGAGAGAGAAATAGTGATATGCTAACTATTACAGTGGAGACTATAAATAGTCTCCCTCTAGAAGGAATACTGGTCGGTATATCAATTTGTGTGCGTGTGAACACTTATGTGATTAAAGACTACTAAATTTTACAACAGAAATTTTTCAAACTTTTATTAATTATTTGGGTATGTTGGTCTTTATTCTAGTTTTGTCATCACCTGTGCCCTTTTCAGGGAGTACTTTTATATGTAATTGTTTACTTTTCTAATTCCAAGAGCCAAATGGGACAAACAAAAACTTAAATGTTTATCCTTAGGGATATCTCATGCAACACACCTGTTGGATATTTTGAGACCTGATATCTAATCTTCTTTTCATAATTAAACTTATCCAATTTTCTTGAGTATTATTTCTCATATCATACTAACTGCAAGTTCATTTGTTACAAATTTCTATATTGTATAAAATGCCAGTCATTTTATTATTTGAGTGAGGATGGGTATCTCTCAAATATCAAAATCTTACTAGACTGATGCTTCATCTCAGAATATTAAACAAATATAAACAATGGTCGCCTTTAGAATGGAATAAATCAATTAAATGTGGCATGAAAAATATGTGGAGATTGTTATTGTAATGAACAATTTTAATTTATTTTTGTAACTTTTATAATGGTATAAATTCAATGCCAACTCCCTAGAATTTATTTCATTTTTTTTTTTTTTTTTATATATTTACACAATGATTAAATTGTGGCTTCTGAACACATGCAACTTGATTTTATTTTGTTTATTTTTTAAATCTTTTAAAAATATATTTCTGTTGAAATTTATCCATTTTTGGTGATTTAGCTTTTCCCCATTTTATTCATGTATCATTCTAATCATTTTTTCCTCAATTCTCTATCTTTTACTTTGAGTTGATTTTTAAACTTTGATATTTTTTTAAAATTAATAAATCACTCTTATAGAAAATATGTTGGATATTTTATGTTAATGACTATATGAAGTCTTTTTTTCTATGTGAATGATCCAAAACATTTTTCCACAATCCATTGTCAAGTGATACACTCAGAGCAAAGCTTACATTTATTTGACATTGAATAACTTCTCATGGTTGGACATAAGCATCTACTAACACCAAAAGAACAGGTACATGACATAAATAGGAATAAATTAATTTGCATTTATGTTATAATGAGGATCATCACTTAATGAACAGATTTATCAAACCTACTAATTTATCCTTCCTATAATTTGTACTTTATAATTTGTGAATTATTCTAGATATATACGTGTATAGCTTTGATGGTTATTTTGAATTTTACTTTTGCTTGTGGTATTTTTTTAGTTGAGCTATTTTGCATTATCAGAAATAGTATTATTGCCATATGTGGGCTGGAGCTACCCAGTCCTCACTTAGAATTCAAAAAGCATCTATCTGGCCTTGTGGGTGACAAAACATCACAAGTATCTAGCTACTCTATCGCTATTTCTATGGCATGTGTTTTGATGAGCTACATTTCTTGGTTCCACCAACCTTGACCTTTGCAATTAGGACCACCATGCTATGTACACAATGGTGAATCATCCCTTCATATTCCATTAGTAAGAAGTTCCACTCACACAATGTCTTCACAAGAACTGTTGCTTTGTGGAACAGACTCCCAGTAGGAAGTTTTCCCATTCACTGCCCTCTAGACCTCTTAGAGTTTAGGGTTAACTGTTATCTTTCCTACATAACTTCATGAACTGCTCTTTTTGCTTTTTCTTGTGCTCATAGAAACATTGAGTGACTCTTGAACATTGTATTGAGTGAACATTAGTATAAAAAGATTCTAAGTAGGCACTATTCTTGACTACTTGGGAAAGCATTATATTAACATCATTTTCTTAATGTACATTATTGTATACTTAAACTTGGATGTGCTGAATTACATGCATACATACATATACACCAGATTAATAAGATATTTAAGTGTCTTTTATTGATAATGTTTAAGAAATCTTCCGAATTCTTTCCTTTATCTTCATCTCTTCCTCTTGACAGTGTCTGACTGATAGTTGGGTTATATACATTAGAAATCACAACATTCACTATATAGGTGTTTTAAGAATGGATTGATTGAATATATAATTGACAGTTTGTGATTAGTCCACTCACTAAAATTAGATGCTTCATATCAAATAGCCTGGCTAGTAGGTTTTCTATGAAAACTTAGCTTCAAGCTTGTTTCTGTCATGTGCCATTTTTGCTAGGCTTGTTTTGGCACAGATCTTACCTTGTATTTCAGGCAATTATATACGTTCACCTGTACCATTAAAAGAAAATAACAGCAATATATATATATATATATATATATATATATATAATATATTTGCTTATCAAATAAAGATCAAACTGTATAACCAGTAGTAACATTGTGTTTTATAGAATACACACACAAGGTATTGTATTAAAGGGTCATGCATTGATAAATATTTTACATATGTGTGTGTCGCTTGACCCAGTTGAAACTTATAACATGGCCTTAGTAAAATACTAACCTATTTATATTATCTATTTGTTGTTAAACACTTTATGGTCATGAAGCCACTTTCAGAATTTAGTTTTCTTATTTATAGTTTTAGGAAGTTGAAAAGAATATTGAATTGTAAAAACATTCTAATGAATGGATTCGCTCATTAAACTGAAGATGGAAATGTCCAAAGTAAAATTTCAGAAAATATGATTTATTGAAATCAAAGCATCACCTATGTATTTTTCATTGATTTTTTTTTCCTATTCATTTCTATTTCTAGTTAAACTAAATACTATATTGGAAATGATAAAACAAAATTAATGATGATCTTTGAAACTAAATTGACCCAAATAATTCTTTGTAAATAACATTAATTTATAAATTACATGGAAATAATTTGCAAATTATACCTCTGCAATAAAATGAGTAAATATGCCTTGCAGCATTTCCTCCCAGCTTAACTATACAAAATAATTTACACTGTTTACATTCTTTGGACTGTTGTCCTCATGTTCCTTGCCATATTCGTGATGTTTCGGCCTTCTTCAGGTGATTGGTATTTTGAACTGAACTCTTTATTTCATTCACTGGGATAGATTGTTCTAGCTCCACGTGTCATGCCTCTTCTGGATATCTCAGTTATCTCTCTTTAACTCAGCTCTTCAAGTTTTTTGTTCATCATTGCAGTAGCCAGGTATTGAACTCACAACTCTTTGCATCAAGTCACTAAATCCAGTCAACACTTTTATCCACTGTGAGGACATCAGTATATGAATTTTGGGGACTTATAAATTTAATGTCTCAGTAACTTTTTTTACCAGAGATCATATTGCAATTTTTTTGTTGTTGTTATTGCTTTTCTCTAGCACTCCTTATTACTGATTCCCATATTGTATTCATTTCTATTCTTGGCTGGCTTAGAAGATTTTTGTGGCTTAGCATATGTGCTGATTCCTTAAGTTTTCATATTTTCCAGTGATGTTCTCTGTCTATTATTTTAACCTCATCCCACAGGGGATGGTGATCTCCTTTTTTCCTTCCATGCCTGATTTTTCTATTTCCCCTCATGTTACAGCCTTACAATGTTCTTGCAGTCTTATCTTAAGGGGGCAGCCTGTTTCTCCTTTATACTTCTTACCACAGCTGCATGGAATGATATACATATAATCATGATCTCCTCTATGCAGGTTCTTACTCAGAAGAGGTGTCTGAAAAGCATTTTTTCCAACAATCCCTTCACAAAGGGTAGGCAGACCAAAGCTGTTTTCTGAGTGTTGTTATCCTCTTGTACCTTTCTATCCCAGTTTGTCAGAGCTGCTGCTATGTATTCCGAGTAGTTGTTACATTGTAGGGTACTGCTTATACTGACCATTTCCTGTTCATATATATCTGCGTTGCCACATGACTTTTGCTCGATGTTGTAAGCAGCAAACAATCCCTTTCTTTACACTGTATAGGTGGTGGGAGTTGAAGGTATTGTCTGGTGAATTTTGCCTTGATGTATACAGATATCTTGAACCCATGCTCTTTTTGAGATATGAGGACATCCAGGAATGCTAGTTGCCATTTTCTCTCTCTATAGCGAACCCTATCGATGATCTTATTGAGTTCATATGGTCCAATAGTAGCTGGGCCTCTTTTTGGTGTGGCCAGAGTATGAAGGTGTCATCTATATATCTCAGCCATAGGGTTGGCTTTAGTGATGTGGACTCTAATGCCATTTCTTTGAAGTATTCCATGTATATGTTTGCCATTGCTGGTGATAATGCTGAGTCCATTACCAATCCTTCACTTCAAGAGATGAGTTAAAGGGAGATAACTGAGACCTCCAGAAAAGGCATGGCACATGGAACTAGAACAATCTACCCTGGTAGATGAAATAAAGAGTTCAGTTCAAAATTCCAAGCACTTGAAAAAGGCTGGAGTGTACAATGGCTGAAACGTCATGAATATGGCAAGGAAGATTAGGACAATGATCTGAAGAATGTAAATAGTTCAAATAATTACAATACCTCATCTCAGAAATATAGACAGATATGCAAAATGACAGCACAACTGACAATTTGAGTTATAAAAATGAAGCATTTGAATAAGACGATTATAAATTCTTCTCTTGCTTTTGGTTAAATGTAGGAATGTTTGCTTAATATTGCTTTTGTATTTTTTTCACTTATTAACATTTCAAGGGAAAATTGCAAAATATTTTTACAAATTAAAAAATCTAAATACTTTAAAACATCAGTGCATTAATATTATAATCACAAAGTTGCCTGTGATAAACTAAAAACAACAGTTAATTCCCAAAAGTCCCTTATTGAAATGTAATTTGTCTGTTTTTAGTTCTGTTTAGAAAATGTAGATACAGGGGGTCCTCAGGCACAACATAACCTGATTTTCGGTGTAGGTTGGAACGCACACACAAGTCTGCTATGCTTGGTAATGAAGGGCAAAAAGTTCCAAAAAAAAAAAAAAAAAATGACACAAACAAGAGATAGCAAATGTAGCACAATCCAATATGGTGTACAGCTGGTGAAGAAATAATGCTGTCTTCCACATATAGCACCCCATGACAACGAACCATATTATGGGAGATGACGCCCTAACCACGAATGCCATATATTGAGTTTGACATAACCTGAGGCCTTCTGTATAACAAAATGAATTTTAAAAAATATATAATCTTTAGGAAAGAAAAATAATATTTAGCAAAGTTGGATAACATAATTAAAAAAAAGAAAAATCTAAATAGTTCCTTTCAAAAGTCTTTTTAGCTAGATTAGTCTTAAGCCCTAATCTATTATTTTAGGGGTATCTTTAGTGAATTAAACAATTTACTATAGTCAAAATCTTTTGTGATGAATTAAATGACATGAGCTCAGAGCACTTTAGAAATATATCAACCATTTTCTTACGTTGAGAAAATATGATCTGATATTAAATATTTGATTAATTGAAACTTTAATTCAACTTTTCATAAGTTTACAAAATTACTTCATCATTTGTTTGGTTCCTGCTCTTGAGTAACATTTCTGCTTTAGAAAAATCTATCTTTATTAAAAAAAAGCATAAAAAAAAGAAGCTTTCGTTGAGATTGCGAAATATTGCTGAAGTTATTCAGTCATCAGTTACATTACATTTGAAAAGATAATATCCTAATTGAAACATAGTTTATTTTCTGTTTTTTATGCTCATAAAATGTAGCAATGCAAGAAGAGATTCCTGAATATAAGCGTGTTTAATATTAGACAGGCCAGCACAATTTTCAGGAGCAGATATGTTTGCATAGTTTTCCTTTTAGCTCCAGCTTTCCAGTTTGTCTCACATTTGCCATCAGTTAACATCAACTTATCTTATTTTGAAGATCTCTTATCCTTCATAAGTACTATGTTCCATGAAGCAAGAAATACCAGTATGAAAACTTTCTTGCATACTTACATGTGTGCAGAGAGCAATGTTTGCTTGTCATAACTCTTAGAAAAGAAATACATACTTTAAATGTAAAACTCTAAAGATAACATTTATGACAATTTA
Organism: Acanthosepion pharaonis; assembly: GCA_903632075.3. Taxonomy (NCBI): domain Eukaryota; kingdom Metazoa; phylum Mollusca; class Cephalopoda; order Sepiida; family Sepiidae; genus Acanthosepion; species Acanthosepion pharaonis. Next base: position 3,132,097 of record CAHIKZ030003576.1, on the reverse strand, counting down.
CACTTGATTATTTTTTTTTCTCTCCAGAACATTTTAGTCTTAAATTGCAGCTTGATTCAGAACTAGTACTATACATTGATCTAAAACAGAAAAGTGATTTGAGTTTGTTTTTAAATTTTTTTAACAGATTTAGTTAGTTTCTCTCTCTCTTTGGAATTAAAGTAAATAGCTTTTGAAGATTTTGAAAAATGTCTGAAAAAGGAATTGACATGCTACAAAACTAATTGATAACTTCAACAAGTTAACTAATTGATAACTACTGAATTTTAAAAATATAGCTTTCTTTACTTGTTTAGAACAATGGAGTTAATTTTCATTCAGCTTTTGCAAGTTGACATATGAAGAAATTTGTTTAGAAGCAATAAATTATTTTTAAACTGAAACTTATTTTAGAATAATGACCAGGAAAGCCATTTTGTTTTAGGCTCTCACTTAGCCAAATTATGATTGCAGGCAATACATATATGATGGGGTATTGAAAAGTTATTGGTTATATCACTTCCCAAAATTAGTATTTCAATAACTTAACATTAGAATACCAATCTTTGGGAAATGGGTTGTGCTGGAAATTTTTAAGCATCCCTCAAATATATGTGTGTATGTATTTTTTTTTTTTTTTTTTTTTTTTACCTCCTGTTCATGAGAACCTTTTAAATATGATATTTTGAACAGATTGGAACAATGGCACCTTAGTAGCTGTTGTAGATGAACCATAATATTACTTTAAATAAAATGAAAAAAAATGCTTGTATCACTTTCTGAGATTGTCTTTTGTATGTTGCCTTAATTTTTAATGTTTCTTCTTTCTCTTTATATCATACTGCACTGATTACATTGATGATTACAGGAGTGCAGTCATATTTGTTCATCCACAATTTATATTTTACCACTAAACTTTATATTTCTTTTTATGTATGTTGCTTGTGGTATTTGTCTATATTTCTGAAATGAGGTATTGTAACTATTTACATCATTCAGACTGTTATCCTCATCTTTATTGCCAGGACACATGTCCCACTGGATAAAAGCATTGGTTGAAGTAATCCAAAAAGTGACCAAAAGAGTTTTGAGTTCAATACTTGGCCACAGTAGAGGGAACAAAAACTTGGAGAGTTGAGTTACTAAAGGGAATTAACTGAAACAGAGATATTCAAAAAAGGCATCTACTTCTATGGGCTAAATAAAGAGTTTGGTTCAAAATTCCAGTGTATATCATCTGAAGATGTCTGGGGCATACGGCGGTTGAAATATTATGAATATGATAATAAAGATGAGGTCAACAGTCAAGATGATGTAAATAGTGTAAATAGTAGCTTGTTGTATTTTTAATTTTTACAAGTTCAAAACAGGAGAAAAGTTTTTACTCTAGTTTTAGAGTAATTATTACTTTTCTTTCTACTAAGAATCTTATCATCCTCATGTGTAAGTTTACAGCTTTTAATTCTTACTTGTAAGCTATATTAGAATTTTGCATGTAACCGAAATGACACTTCTCCATGGACAAGACCAAATTAGGAGTGTTTATTTTTCTCTAGAATTAGTTATGATTTACAAACTTCAATCAAACGATAAATAAACTATTTTAATCTTCATGCGTGCTCTCATTAAACATTGAGAAGTCTGTCAAAAACAGTAGTCATTTGAAAGTTTTGAATTTTTCACTTTGTAGTATCTGGCCCAGTGCAGTGCCAGTCTTTGAAACCTTATCTGCTTTGTCAAGTGTTCTTTTAAACTACTTAGCTTTAATTTGAAACTGAAATTATATTGAGTCCCTTATTCCCCAATGATATTTAACCAAGGTTAGAAATAGTGCAAAGTAATGTGACTGCAGTTTGTAAATCATAAGATGGAAGTAGGAAGAAAAGTTGGGAATATACTGATATATATTATTAAACCTTGGATATAATTTCTTCCCTGATAAAAGGCTGTTGTGAACTGGGGCAAAACAACTATGCAAAAATACAATAATAACAAGTCAAAAATGATGAAATGAACCACTCCCAGTAACTTTATTTTGTTTATTTTCATCAAAAATATAAAAAAAAAAATACTTAGTGGCATCTCTTACATTTTCCATTCAGAACCTGAACTAAAAACTAACATGTTAAGTTTTCATAACCCTTTTCTAGTTTATATTATCAGTTTCCAGCAGTGATGCTACTTTCTTTGTAAATTTTATCATGTAAGGATGTATGTAGATATTTGTTTGTTAGCTGTAGTCAACTTTAGTACAAGACTAGATTTAGTGAGCACCCAGTGAAAATTGGTACCAGTTACTTATGAGATTAACACTATCACTATACAGTCAATAAGATTGAATGTATTTTGGTATCTGTGCATCCTTTTAAGAAATTATTATATGACTTATAATAATCTATTTTCATCTTGCTTTGCCCAGATGAAGGGACAATTTTGATTCCCCTCAAATGAATCATAAAAGAATAATTTCAAAGATCTTAATTTAATTTTTTTTTTAAATTTTATATTATTCTTCATTTACTATAAGGCACAAGAGCCACTGAATGCAGAGGGTTACTGAATAAAGTTGTTGTAAAGATGTCAACACTCCTCCACAAAAAATATGATACCTAAGTTTTAAAATGAATTTTAAAAATGAAAAAACTTTGACGCTTTTATTTGAGTTTTAATTTCAAGCTAATAGATTAAATTTAATATTTCCAATAAGCAAAATACTTTGCTGTATTTCAAAAACTAATTTAAATTGACATGAAGTAAGTTTCTTTTTTCTTTTCTAAAATAGATGATTTGCACCCTTTTTTAGTCATCTTTCATTGCAATGTAATCCTCTTTTATTAAAAAATCTTCCAAAAATAAAATATACTTTTCTGAAACTTTGAGGGATATTAGATGATTTAAAGTATAATTAATCTGATTTGAAAAAATATTATTTACTTTAAGTTTAAAATAACATAGAAAAACATTTTTAAAACAGTAGTTGTGTTTTTAACCAAGATTAACTGTAGTGGAACTCCATGTTTATGGGATTGACAAGTGCTCATAAAGGTGTTGACACCGTCATTGTTGTTCTACGGAGACTTTATTTGTTAAAATATAATTTAAGAAAATGACTGGTGAGTGCCTTTTTAGATAATTTTTCAGTAATCACTAATCTTAAAAATGTTGGAAAATATTTTCTGTAATCTAATTTTAGGACTGTTGACTTTAAATTTTCTACAGTCATCACTCTTATTTTCTGATAATGTTGTGTTTGGTTTCCCATACTTTCAAAATGGGCATGTTTATACACATAAAAAATTTAAAAAATTATTTTTAAAATCTTGGTGCAAAATGATTTGCATTAAGCTTTTCAATTTTTGATTATTAAATATTGTTTTCACTTAATAACAATATCACCTAATGCAATTAAAGTAATACAGAATTTTAAAAGACATATATAAATTATTATAATTAAAATTAAAAACAAAATAAAAACAAGTCTTGTAAAAATTCATTATTCATCAAAAAAATTTTTTTTCTTAAAACAATAGTGTCCTTAATAAATCTTAATAATTAAATAATGTCATAGTTTTATTGCATTTTTTATTTTTTGATTCGGAGAAGATTTTCAGGAAATGAGTTGCAGTTTAAAGAAAAAATGAATTTACATTCACTAAGGAAACCTGCTTTTAACTAATAAAAAGAAATTTGTGATTAAAATTTAATTTTTTAAATTTCATGCAATTAAGTAAGTGGGGATAACATGTAAATATATATATATATATATATATATATATATATATATATATATATATATATATATATATATATATTTTTCTAAACAAATTTCAAAAATAATTTTATTCATTTGTGAATAAGACTTGAAAGTTTCATTAAAATTTGACAATTATTTGATTTTTGCAAGAATTTACAAATCAGTATGTTTTCACTGGAAAAAAAAGGTGCTAAAACACTAATTGTAAATATTACATTGACTGTTAATGAAAAAAAAAAAAACTAAGATTTTTAACCAAAATTTTGAACGTGCTAGAAAGGAATAAAAAATTTAATAAAGTAATACTTTGGTCTTCCCTCTTAATAACAACATAAACATTTTGATGATAAAACTTTGTTTTTATTAAGTCTGAGGCTTTTTTTCATCATGCTATGCTGTGTGTGTGTTTGGTTTTTGTTTGTTTTGGTTTTTAGCAAATTAGTGGCGATACCTACTTTTGAACAAGAGTAGAGATTTAGGATTGGGTTTCCAGTTCCTTCTAGTCTTCTCATTCAATTTCACTCCCAGTAGCTGTTTGCATCTTAGTGACTTCATTGGCTTACTTGGTGTGAAATTATTAAAAAAAGAGATAGTAAATGGAGGAAGTAAGAAGTACATATTATGGAGATATATAGGATAGGTAACAATTAACCCTAGAGGTTACGATTGTAGTGATGTCAGAAGTATCCTCTCAGGAGTCTGTTCTACAAAGTAACATTTCTTGGGAAGAAGCTGTCTGAATGGTACTTCCTCCTAACCAATGGAATATGAAGGGAATGAGGATGATTTGACCCTGTGGGCATGGAATGGTAGGTCCTATCTTTGAAGATTTGAACTGGTGAAAGTAAATAATGTAGCTCATCTGAACATTTGGTACAAAAATAGTGATAGAGTAATGGGAGGCTAGTAATGTTTTGTCAGTGGAGAAAAAGATTCCAAGGTGGAAAATAAATCACCCAGAAGAGCACGTAAACACTTTTCAACAAGGTTAGAATAGTGACAGTTGGGCAGTTTCTGATCTGACTCTTTTAAAGATAGAACATGGCAGGAAGAATTGGGTACTTTCTGGAGTGACACTAGGAAATTACCATTTTTCCAGCATCTATACAAATATACAAATTCCACTTGAGGTGTGGAGTGAGCTTTAGTCCTAATAGACATCCGGGGTAAGGATCCTTGTTGAGATTACAACCATTCAACAGGAGTGGAATAAATTTAGCATCTGCTTGGTGTCTTTGTTTTGGAATTATTGAATGGATACAAGCCTGTCTTTCCCATATTCAGCTTTTAGAACTAGATCAGCAGGTGTAAATCTATAACTTTACTTTCCAAACATATTCTGGAGAGTAAAGTTATAGATTTTGACAGAATTATGGCACTCTGGCTTTAATTTTTATTTGTATAGCAAAGTAAAATTCTTGTATATCCCTGTGTGCATGTATAGAAAACTATCAACTTTCAAGCTGCAATGGTTAACTTGTACAAGGCAATTCCAAAATTTCTTTCAGGCACATACTTAATACCATACCTGATTTAGGGAAAAGATAAACATCATTACCAGCCATATACAATATGAGTGGGAGAAAAAAAGAATTAATTCTAAACAACATTGATTGACATTGGCTCTTTAGCAATGTTTGATTTTATATTAAAATTATCAGCTATGAAACAAATCAATGCCTTCACCTTATTTTACTCGTATTGACACTAAGGATCTTCCTGATTGCATTGAAAGTACAGTTGTGGTATTTTCTTTTTATATTTCTCCTATATAATTTATATTTATTAAAACCTTGTTTAATAGATAATTTACTAAAACTTTTTTGTTTTTACTTTTATCTCTCGGTTCTCTCATCTTTATGCAGTTGATACTTTTTTGCCTTTTACAAATCGGACTATATTAATCAACAGACTTTTACATATGTATTTTCATCTTCTATTAATCTAAGTTATTTTTTTTTAAATATACTAAGGGAGATATTCTAATCAAAATACTTTTACAAGGTTATAGTAGAAATAATAACTTATTGTTAAAGCAGACTATGTTTATATTTACACACTGTAGATTTCTATTCAATTCTAAGTTTTATAAAATTCACTACAAAGATGTATACTTTGAATATTTAGAATGTTTGTTTTTTTTTAATTTTTTTTTTTTATAATTTAAGGATTTGATGTTTCTCTCTTTTTGCAATCTTTCCATATAACAAATTTAAAATTTCACACTTTAAATTACTGACTGATTTTAAATTACTTTCTTAGAATATCAGGAATCTTAATCTGATTTTCTTTTCTTTTTTTTCTCTTTAATAGAGATGGGCATATATCCTTGATACTTTTTATAAATGTCTAGGCTAAAGTTTTTCAGACTTGTGTCTTGACAATTTAATATAATTATCTTTTTATTTCTTTAATTATGAGCTAAATTTCTTATGAAAATATTTCTTTTTATATACATTTTTAATGATGAATTTGACTTGGCTAACAAAACTTAATATATTGCAAAAATTTTATTTGTGAAAAAGTTAAAAAAAAAAAAAAAAACATGCAAAAGTATTGCAATGCAAAATGTTATTAAAAAATATCTAGCCTCATTCATTGCAATTTTTATCGAATCTGTTTCATGTTTAGTTTTTCTTAGATGCAACAGAGAAAACTTATAAACAGAAAATTATGTTTTTGGAACATGTTAATATGATTATTTATATTGGAAACATTTTAAAGCTTGCAGAAAATTAATTTTCTCTATTAATAATCAGCAAAGTAAAGGATTCAAGAGTTGGGAGTTTAACAAAACACCTGGAAACTTTCAAAATTGAAAAAATAAAATTGTATATATTATTCAGAAAGCCTCTTGTGTCAAATGTCATTAAAAGCCATATCAAAACTATTTCCAGAAAAAAAAGCTTTTCTATATTTTTTCCATTTCTTTCAATGCCATGTCCTTTCTGAATATAGACAATCTTGGTTCTCCACAGATTTCTTTATTTCTTTTTATCTGTGAATTGTCCTGACTTCTTGTAAAAGACAGTGCTTTCTCCACATTATTGAATTCAGACAAGTTTTTTCTCATAGAGAGCTTGATCTACCTTGCTATTTAATCCATAGCTTGAAGGAGAAGAGCCTTTCCATGTGAATGCAACAGGTTAGGTAAGAATTTGAACTCAACTTGTCAATTTCACTTTTTACACTGATAACTGTTATGCTACCTGCATATTTTTTTTATTTGGTTGATTTAAAAAATGTATTGTTCTTTTATTAAGCAATTTTTGTGCATATAATTGCATTATTTTTATTAGTTTTTATGTTTTATTCATAGAAAATATTTTCAAGAAACCTGATGGAATAAAATTGGAAAAACTTCTTTAATTTTGCTTTTAAGTTCACGAAATACATTAAGTAGATTATATGAAGTTAAAACAAAAGTTTCCTATAAATTTTAAGTCTTATATAGATGCATAGCATTATTTGGTCCTGAAACTGTTTTCTCTTATTTTTCTTTTTTTAATCATTTCACCCCAAGCAAGGTAATACAACAGGTTACTGGGAATGAAAGAAACTGATTCAAGGAGACGGAAGATGATGATAAGCATTACATTTAAATTTTTGAAGATCATAATTGACAGAGAAATCAGAAGAGAGTTCCACAAGTGAGAAGTGCAGGAAAAGAAACTATTTTCATAGAAATTACAATTACAAATAGCAATTTCAGTGGTGAAATTATGAAACCTATCTGCCAATCTAGTACTGCCCTTAAATTTGTGAAGTTGAGGTATCAAAGATGAAAGCTCATCAAAACAATTACCATAAAAATATTTATAGAAAAGGTACAGGGAAGCTCTATTACAGCAGTGGGACTTTATACCTTTTCTGGTAAAGTAGATATTTTATAATAATAATTCTGTTTTTGATTTTATTAATTTGAGATCTTCAGTTTGCTTAAACCATAGACCAGACAAAAAGTATTCTATAAAGTGCAAAACAAATGATTAAAAGTGACAGGTATAGAGAAATGTGTGACCTGTGAAAGAAATTCTTGTACCAGCTCCATGATTGTTTCCTACATTGTAACTTGAGACTGGTCATTTTTATGCAATAAAATTACAAGTTGATTTTCTTGAACAGAAAGGGATTTTTCTGTTCCAAACAGTCATTCAAATAAGCCAATTGCTCACCATTCTTATACACTAACAATTTGCTCAGCTTCTAACAATTCATAATAAATAATTCTGTATTTGCTGGAATTCATAGAATAAAGTATTCCCTATGAAATTTTGTTTAGGTTGCCATAGCTATGATTTTCTTTTTTTGGCTTCTTGTAATAAATCCATTTTTCATTGCAACTGCTTGTCTTGTGCAATTTTTTCTAATTCAAGCAAAAAGAGAAAAATAAGTACTTTTGTAAGTTCAGGTGGAACTTTAAGAAATTTTCTTAAAATTTATCTTATTAATTCTTATTAAAATTCTTCTTAAAATTCTTAAGTTTTAGATACAACATGTTACAGTTAGCTGATTGTACAACTTCAGGCACTTTAAAGATTTTCCTAACATTGTACAAAAGATTGTGCCAGGAACTTTAGCATCAATTTAAGTAAAAATATGTCTGAAAATAAATTTTTAAAACCGTCCATATTTGATTTTAAAACCAAATGTATTTTCTTGTATGATTTTAGAAAGGAGCAGGATCAAGCCAATATTTTAATGAAATGTTGATTATTTCTTTTTGTTTCTTGTTTTTTTTTTAATTCTTTTTAATGTGTCTGAACATTTTTTTTAAAAGTCATATTGATTGAGTCTAATTATCTGAGGTGCTACCCAAAAGTTTAGGGAAATTGATCATGGGGGAGGAAAAAAGTGATTTAGCATAACACAATGCTTAGTTTTCACCATTTCCTTAAAGTAGCCTCCTGGGACATGTATACTGCAGTTTTATATAGGGTTCTCTTATAGTAAGTAGTGATAAAAGTTACTTTTTATAAAGTTTATTCAAAATAATTTCTGTAAAACTTTATGTGCTTAAAGCTAACCTAGAAATAAGTTTATAGAAATGTTCAAGTTGAATAAAATTAGGAAAAATAACTTGTACTTTTCTAATTCTGGACAAAAATGTGATATTTTTGCATAGCTTTATTTTTTATTATATTTACTTTTTTTTTCTATAACAAAATCCTTATGTACAAAGGAGTGCTAAAAAGTTCTCAATCGAATCAAAAAGAGATTTTTAAAAAAGGAAATTCTGATTTTTGGTAATTTGGTTAGATTTTGGGAAGTTGGTTGGGCCAAAATTTTTTCAGCACCTCCTCAAAGCAGATTATTGTGAATAATGAGTATGCCTGACATCTACAATCAGTTAATTGGAAAGAATGTGACCAACGGGGAGAGAAATGAAGCATTGTCCAGTCATGAAATAATTCAAGTTAAAGGATTAATTTTCTACAAACATGAATTGAAAAATACTTGGCTTCTGGTCAGAATGTGAAAGAATGAAGTGGTTAGAAATCAAAACATAAAAATAACTGTATTAAAAAATTCCTTTGTTGTGGCTTTCTTTATAAAATTTATTGGTACTAAAATTATCAGTAAAAATACACCTACATTTATATCTGTACATAGTCAGATTTTATTATATAAGTCAATGTTTTCCTAATAAAATTTGTATTAATTGATATAGGTTAATTTGTTAAAATATTTTTATTATGTGAGTTTCAGTTGTTTATATTTTTCCTTATTAAAATACATAGTCAGATTTTATTATATAAGTCAATGTTTTCCTAATAAAATTTGTATTAATTGATATAGGTTAATTTGTTAAAATATTTTTATTATGTGAGTTTCAGTTGTTTATGTCAGATGTGCATCATAATTTTTTATTTATAAATAAATATGAAAGATAAGCTATAGAAATTTATATTTGATTAACAGAATATCTGATATGCCTAAATAAATTACTATTTTATTTACATGTGACATTCTATAATTACACTTTCATTCATTTATTTTATTAACTTTTCTACTATATCAACATTATTTGCAGTAGTTTTTATTACTTTCTAAAGATCTTTGCTTAAATATTGTCTTTTGTTCTTGTATCTGTTTTAATGATCACAAGTTTTCTAGTGTATTACTATCTGGAGAAGCTAGAAGCCATTCTATTAATTTGCTGTTTTTGAAACCTTTTTTCTGGCAAGGTGGGCAATAGAATGTAAAAGAGCATTGTCAAACATGAATATACCATTTTGCTTTAAGCTTTTTGTACTACTCAACAAATGTCATGTCCAAGAACTTGTAATAATAATTTTCTGCATTTCTCTAGATATGATCATCAAATTTGTTGTGCCATATGATTTTATTAACTATAATATTAACTTAAAACATTACTCTATTTCACCATGTTATCTTCTGAGTCATGTTGGTTGACTGCTTTTAATAAGGATCAAATTCCAGCCTACTTATCAGGACCATCTAATGTAGTTCTGTATTCATAACTAAAAAAATAATTTCTGTGTATTTCTTCGCTCAAGTTAAGTAAATATCACAAAGTAAAATGTTTAATAGCAATATTTTGGCTGTTTCCATATCTTTAGCCAATATTGATATTCAGCATCTTTTGTGTTTACTTTCAAAATATTGGCTGCTTCAGATATTTTCTTGCTACTCAATCCACTTTTCTTGCTTATTAGCCTTTCAATATTTCTCTAGTCTCTGTTTGATATTAACTCAGTTTTTTCTTTTTGCCACTGTTTCCAGTTTTTTTTGTTTTGTTTTTTTTAACAATTTTTAAAGTGTTTCTACCAACTTTATAGTGTTTTTCTTTTGCAACTGATGACAATTTTCTTTTACATCTGATATTAAAAAATAATGTTTAATAAAATAGATATTATATGCTGAAATTTACACATATATATATATATATATATATAATTTTACTAATATCAGTTGTTTAATACCAATTATAAAAAAAAAAAATATTAACTTGCATAATAAAATCTGACAGTTTTGATATATTGATTGATGGTACTTTTATGCACTTTTAAATGAATATTAATACACTTGTACATAATCATGTGCACATGTTGGTGTGAATGAACATCTAATGCAATAAAGTTCATACATATATTTACACATTGTATGTGTGTGCAGATGTATAAACTTGAAAATGAACAACTAATCATACTAGGCCAAACATTTTGAATAAGTTTTCATTTGCATTAGACATGGTATTTGGAAATAGTCTCTATCTACTGACCAAATATAGTAATACTTATACTTCAGTAATCAATGTACTGCATCAATTTACAATGCTAAAAATGATAAATCCCATCCAGGCCTCCTACCTGCATAGGTGGCAGGTATTAAAATCTCTTAACTGTCAGACTGCAGAATCTATTTCAAACACATTTCCTCGTTGTGCCTATTTTGCTGTAGTTGCACCTTCTCACCTGCAAATTGCTTCAAATAAGCAGGTCACTCTGCATGAGTTCTTTTTTTTGTGAATTTCACTGTTACATATTTCAAGAGTGAATTTTTGTTTATGGGCAGGCAACATTTTATGATTTTGTATTTGTATATTAGTCTCTTGCAAGTCTGGCAAATTAACTCTACACACAAGATCTTTTTTTTTGTTTGTTTAATTTATTTTGTATTCTTAATTTACTTTTCAGCTTCTCAATCAAAATTGTCTAAGTTCTTTATCTTTCAATTAATGTATTTAATTATTGGACTAGCATTATCGTATGTAGTTTAGTTCTGTTCATTGATTAGCATGGTTGTACTGAATTTGCTAAGAGCTGACTCTTTCTTGATGACTGGATTTGGCATTGGTTCTATGTTCTGTATTCTTGGTGGGATGGATTCCTTTTTTTTTCTAAATAGGAGACATCTGAAGTTCTATTGAGTTGCAAATTAATATTAAATAACACTTTCAGTTCCATAAATCACCCTAGCACATATATTCTGAATCAATCATACATCTAACCTCACTGTTTTTGCACCCAAATTGCTAACTTTTTTATTCAAGTTTGGTGTGGTAATATAAATCTGAATACATGATTAGCGCAGCCCAAGTAGTGGTGACCCCTGGCCTGGATGAAGCCTACAGCCTTATTTGGCATTCTTCCTACAGTTTATATCTCGATAAAATCACCTAGCCTCCTGTGCTGTGATCAGGTTAATAATAGATAGGCTCACCTATTGTCCAGCCTGCACTCCTTCCATGCTTATTGAACAGGAGTAGAGGATTATCCCTTGTTCCCTGTTTAGGATGTGGTTCACTGGTTCTTTCTTTCTTCCAAGGCCATAATAATTTAACAGTCTTAACTTTTTGGTGATCTGACTAATCAGTGGCTACAACATTCCATTATAAGGGTACCAGGTCGGTAGTTCGATGACTCGTAGCAAGGAACCCAAACTCTTTGGTAGTGCTTAGAGAGGCTGCTCTAATCAACAGCCTCATAATATTCGGGTATTTGTAGTCCCATGTCCTGCATGGGTAGTGTTGTAACCTAAAAAAGGTTACTGAATGAGGAATAACCAAAATGGAGGTTGGAAATGAAAATGGTAATCTTTATAACATCAACAAAATACAATACTTTCCAGTGGCATGAAGTTGGAAAACCACTGCTAGTGGTGGACGACTTAGACAGCATATTACACCCCCCCCTCCCCATTTACAATAGTGTCCAACATATTTATGAGGATTGGTACATACCCATTAGTGTTCATAGGTAAGGTATATAACAGGTAGGTATCCCTGCATGTATTTTCAGTGGGCAACATCGAGGTCATTTTATGCTCTAGTCTCAACCACATTCTGGCTTGTTTGTATTGCTATTGACAGCAGATAGTGGTAATTATATTGGCCTTTTTCTTTTCCACCTCAAAACAAATTTCCTCATGACAAATACAATGAAAAGAAATATGAGAAAACCAGTAAACAAAACCAATTTAAATTCTTCTATTGCTACTAAATAATTCTCTGTTCCAGGCTATTTTCCTCTTTGCTGAAAAGATTTCAGTATTCACATGCATTGTCTTGAATAATCTTTCAATGTTTAGGGAACAGTCACTCAAGTCCCCAGACAACCCTTTCATGTGCTTCCAACTTTCATTATTACACTCTTGTTAGCTATCTCTTTTTCCTGTATCACTCCCACTCTTCTCAGAATTGCAATATATTAGATGTAATCTTTGATAGTATGGAATTGGCACTCTCTCTATCTCTCTTCAATTTTTCCATTGCTCCATCCCTTACTCAAATCATGGATTTCCTTAGTCATTTCCTTAGCAAACCTGAGCAACAGGCTTCCTTACTGGATTTATTTCTTACCTCCACTCCTAGCTCTCGCCAAGCTTTACAACTGTCCTCTTGGCAACATGGATCACTCTGTAGTATCTATTAATATCTCATTCCAGTCATCTATTAAACAAGAACCTCCTATTCATAAGACATTTCTGTTACCAGCATGCTGATTGGGATCCACTCTGTGACTTTCTTCAAGACACCTTTTGTAATGACATTTTTAACTTCCATATTGAGATTTGAACCACTGAGGTTTCATCTTGGGTCAAAGCAGTATTGATGCTTTCATAACTTCTCAGAAATACCAGGTATTACCTCCATCTTCTCCAGCTAGTTCCAGCTATACCAGTGAGACAGTTCCTATTTGTGGCTGCATGTAATAAATGTAAATGTGTCCTTGAAGAAGCTAAGCCTCTGTTTGCTGAGAGAATGAGTCATCATATTGCATCTAACAACTTTGGCTCTTGTGATTACTGGTAGCTCTGTAATAATGTACTAAATAAGGGAAAGTTCTCTACTCCTCCTCTCTGCAATCAATTTGAAATGTTAACATCTGCTGATAAAGCTGAATGTTTCACCTGTAAATTCTCTTTTTAACTCTTGACTCATCTGGAGCATCCTTGCCTAACTTTCCACTTAGAATTGAGTCTCTGTTGAGTGAAATTTATATAACTCCTTCTATGGTTTCTGCTATCAGCTCTAATTTGAATCCTCACAAAGCATGTGGACCTGATGGTATCCCTGTAATAATCCTTAAGAAGTGTGTTCCTGAATTGCCTCCCATTCTCTCTAAACTGTATAATAAATGCCTCTTGCTTTCTTGCATGTTAGAAATCCTTGTCTGTTGCAGTTTTTAAGAACACAGGTGAAACATTTGACCCTTCCAACAATCAGACTTCTACCTCTTTTTGGGAAACTACTAGTGCTGAATTGGTTAAGCATCTCACATCGCAGGGCCTTCTTTCAGACAAGCAATATAGCTTTTGTTTCTCTAGGTTAATCACTGATGTACTGATGATAATTGTGGAAAGAGTCTATCAAGCTCTAGATAAAAATGGTGACTCTCAGACTGTTGTTTTGGACATCTCAAAAGCTTTTGACAGGGTTTGGCATGCAGGTCTAATTCACAAATTGAAAACTTATGATGTCTCCAGACAAATTTTTTAACTGATCAAGTCTTTTATGAAAGTGTTAAATGAAAGTTATCTTGAATTGCCACTCTTCTAGATCCTTTTGTATTAATGCAGGTGTCCCCCAGGGCTCTATCCTTGGTCCTAAATTTTCATTAATCCATCTTCCTGATGGCATCCGCTCTCAACTTGGTATCTATGCTGACTTCTTGTCTCAATTGTAATTCTGATCAGTTCAATAAGGTCAAATTGGCGGCTGATGTCAAAAACGACCTTCAGCCTGTTGTTAGCTGCGTCAAAGGATGGCTTGTTAATTTTAACACCTCCAAAACTAAACTGCTCTCTATTAATCATCTGAGAGACTCCTTTCTGCTTCCCATCAGCATGGCTGATGCTAACTTCCAGGAGAGTGACTCGTTACACCTTCTTGGTCTAATGTTCTCGGCTGACATGAAGTGGAAAAACTATCTTGAACCTATTGCTAGGTTAGCTGCTAATAATGTTGGTTCTCTCCAGAATCTATCTTGCATATCTATGTTTAACATTCATCCATGCTTAGAATATTGCTGCCACATATAGTCTGCAGCTAGCACTATAGATCTAGAGATCTTTGATAAAATCCAAAGAAGAATCAGCAATATTATTGGTGTCTTGGCTTCAGTCACTTTCCCATCACTGTGAAGTTGACTCGCTGTGCCTTTTCTATAAATACTTTCATGACAACTGTTTGAATGAACTATTCACCATGGTATTATGGTGGTCAAAGTAAGAATGGTAAGTAAGACTGTGTTTTTTAGTGTTAGGAATATGGTGGTATGTTTGGGTCAGTGATTGTGACTAGCTAAGTTTAAATTTAAAACAGAAGAAGACTGTCCTTTACCCCATTCCCCTTTTTGGCCTTGTGCCATGTTTTTTATTTTCACATATAAATATTACTCTTCACTGTGGTACCTAGACTTTATGAATTTAAGTGCAGTACTTGATTGGTGACTAGGTCTCACCAATTTAAAATTGAGTTGGCTAGATGTAACCATAGGTTCTATGCTAACAGTTTCTTTTCTCACTTGTGGAATTCTCTTCCTGCTCTTCCATGTTTTCCAGTCAGCTTTTATCTTCAAAAATTTAAATGCAATGTCAATCACTTTCTACTGTCCGGCTAATTACTCTTTTTTTTTTCTTTTTTTTTTTTTGTCCTCACTCCTTAGTAGTCCATGTGCATCTGTATTTGTGAATAGCTATCTGGCTATTTTCATTGTACATGTAAAGACTCATGAATAGGCAAGTCTTTGTGCTGACATCTGTTTGATTAAAAACATAAATGAACATTCCTTCTTTTCAGAACAGTAGGCATTCATTTTGCTATCTATATAACATTTTTGAATAATCATCAGCCCCATGAATGTGTGTGGCCATAGGCTCACTGACCAGCTCAACCTCCATGTTTCAGTTGTGTCCCAATATCTTGGTTGAAAGCTGGCGAGGTATTCATTCATGCATAGAATGTCTTGGGCTCTAGTAGACTTGGTAGGGCCTATCTCTCTCCAGGCCATATCACTGCTGGTGTCCTCTAACTTAGAAATTTGCTTTTGGGTCATTGATTCCATTGGGAAAAGTCTCCACTCTGGCCATTGACTTGACTTCAGTCTAGGAAGCCCTCTGCCCTGAGATGCCATGTCATCACTGCTCTGGATGTATATTCAGTAGTTAGATTTCATGTGCAGATATAGTTTGCATCCAGTTGAAATCTGCAGTAAAATGTCTCTTGGTTGAACACCCCACTTTGTCTCAGAGACACTACACATAGTTTGGTAGCAGAAACAATGAACTAAGGGTTTTGTTTATTTTCTTTTCCCCAATGTCCATCAGAGTAAACAGATCATTATTAAATATAACAGTTATCATTATTGTTGCTGTTAAAACAATTGTTTGAATGTTAAACAATGGATAATAATTGATTATATAGAATAAATAGTAAAAATAAGCATTACAAAAGAAATATTAATATTCAAAACGTCTCTTATACAAATTCAACAAGGGACGACCACAGAATTCCTATTTCACTATTAATCATACTTGTGATATACTGAGATTGAAAATTTTTTTAATATTTCAGACAGCAATGCATTTTATAGTTAAATCCTCATTCCATCTTCTTTGAGTTAT
Organism: Acanthosepion pharaonis; assembly: GCA_903632075.3. NCBI lineage: Eukaryota > Metazoa > Mollusca > Cephalopoda > Sepiida > Sepiidae > Acanthosepion > Acanthosepion pharaonis. Next base: position 3,115,773 of record CAHIKZ030003576.1, on the reverse strand, counting down.
GGATATTATCAGAGTGTTTTAGAATTTACAGCTGATGAAGGAAAAATAAAATTCTATTCATGATAATATTGCTAACTAGCCTCTTTCCTTCTCTGAATATTTTTTTCATTTTATTCATACACTTCTCAGAATTTTTATCTTGTTAGGTACTTGGTATATAATAGCCCCTCCTTTCAAATCATATGGTGTCATTCTCAGGCTTCAAACATTTTGTGCACATTTTCAGAGACTAATTCTTGATTTCATCATTGCATACAAGTAATGAATTGGGTTACATTTAATTGGCCAGCACTAAATTTTGAATTGATTTTCTATTCATTACTAACTCAAGTTAGTCCAACTTATTCAGAAAGTCACAATTAAAGAAATTCAAAATTTAGTAATACAAGAGCTTTCAAATGTAACTCAATTTGGTAACCAAGGCTTTCAATGTAATTCATATACTTTTATTCTCTTATCATCAGAGCATATATGTACATAATTTAGGCTTTCATGCAAAGCAAATAAATTATGAATTTGTCTTATATTACAAGATTATTTACCAAGCTTAGCTTAGCCTGTATATAAGATTATATTAAATTGTAAATAATCCTTTATAGAATATCTTTGGAAGAACCTGAACATTTTAGAAAATCTTAAGAGATTTGAGCACATTGGGATTTATTCATTAAAAAGAACTTTTAACATGTTTGTCTATATAACTTGTGGATATATTATGTGAAGAGAGAAGTTTAAGTGTGTGTGTATGTGTGTGTTATAGAGAGGATCAGACTGACTCAGGTTACAAATGTTAGTTCCAGTCTGCTAGGTATGACTGCTAAGAACATGACCCCCTCCCCCCAAAAAAAAATTATAGACAAATCCTACAGATGCATGCTGGGATTTCTACCTAAACAATAAAAATGAACCACTTCTCGGTCTCATCCACCATATTTTTTTTATCTTTTTGTGTTGAAGTCAGAATGCTATAAACACTTAACTGTATCCATTTTGTGTGTTAACACAATTCTTACTTTGTGAACTTTTTGTCTTATTACTGTTGCTTTGCCTATTTTTAACTTGCATACATATTGTTTGCATAATATGATTTTGTAGTGTTCTTTTTTTTCCTTTTCTTATTGTTTATTCAGAACTTTGTCAATTCCGTTTGTTGAGCATTTTGCCAATTACAATTAATCATGGCCAAATTACTCCACAATAAGTATTATGTGTATGGTAGGATAGTACATAAAGTAATAGTGGAGTGATCACTTTAATATTTTTGAGGAAAAGCATGAACCTTACTCTCTCTTAGTTATCTTAACAGTATTCTGGTCATTGGTATCCCATGATGGTAGAAACAAGTAGGTGAGTGAAAACTCTTTATTCTATAAACCAAGTCAAACTCAAAAATTCTATCAGCTTTTGTCCTCATTATACTTACAATAGACAAACAAATATGTGTATGTTTACATTGCTTCCTCCATATGTATATATGTACATAATCTATGCATATGTTTGTGTTTCTACATGTGGTTGTTCAATTACTCATATATTTATTTGTGTGTATGAGTGTTTATTTTTGTATGCGTTATGTTCTGATCTTTAACCTGATCAGATTGTCTCTTTTGAACAATGTCTCCATGATACAAACCCTGTTATTTGCGTGATTCTGCTATTATTCCCTGAGCCACTAATCATGGGTTCAACCCTTTCCTTGGGTTCACTGAACACATTCACCAGGTGCAAATAAAGATAAACAAGAAAGGTTAAGAGACTAAAGATTGTCTACTTATTCAAGGCTATTTCTTCATTCTTTATATAATGAATAAAAAAAAAATATTACACAGGTTTTGTATATGAGTGCTTGTAATGCCAGCGATGAAAAAGGTGTGTGTGTGTTTGTGTGTGTATGAAGAAGATATATTTAAAATTCACACATACAACAATCTTAACTGGACATTTTCATATCCAGTTTTTTCAAAATGAATATTTTGGAATTCTAAAACTATCACGTTGTAATTTACAATTCATCAAAATTGTATTTCTAATTCTACATAATTGATTTTTTGTTAAGAAATTGGGTAAGAAATAATTTTTGAAAAGTTTTGATAAAGGCAAATTTTGCAAAATTACAATTCTTAGCATTTGTGTTTTAATGAATGCATGTGGGAAAACAAAAAAAGTCAAAAAGAGCTTACCATTACAACTACTACTATAACACACTTAAAAATGAATATGCTATCATGTGTATTCTATGCAGCCATTTCAGAAGAGTAGAAAAAGTTAAAGAATTAAATTAACCCTTAAAATCATATTGTAAAATAATCAATATTTGATTTCTTTAAAAATTAAATTTGATTTAAAAATGTCAGTGCTTATTTGCATCCTTCTAAGAATAAATTTTAAGAATGTTATTGAATAAAGAATGAAATATCTTTTTTAAAGAAGTTTATATCATTTGCTACAGATATAAGATATTAAGTTTTTCTTGTAGTTTATACAGTAAAAGTGGATTTTAAAATAAAATTTCTACAATCAGAATCTTACTATAAAATGTTTTTTTGTAATGTTTATATTTTTTGCACTACTAATTACCTTCCTTGCATTGTTGGCACTAGATGACAGTGTTTATATGAAGCTGGGCGATAAAAATACCAGTTCTGTGAAAGAGTAGATTTGTAAGAATAATAATTGGCAAAATATATTTAAAGATTCACATGTGAAAAACTTCAAATAATGCTAAGAACTTAAAATATGCCACCATTTATTTATTTTTATGATTTGAACAAACTAATTAGTTTTGAATGATTTGTATTGGAACATTAACACCATTTATTGTTTCTATTAACAAATGGGGATGACAAATGTTAAAAGCAAACAATTTGAAACTGAGAAGGTGCAGATATTTCAATCTGCCATGAGTTATAATTCATACAATTTTCGTATAAAGTCTACAAAAAATTTTATTATAAATTTAATCCAGTTTATTGTGTATTTCATCCAGTTTTCAATATAATTTAGTAAATGTTGTGTTGCTGCCACATCTGGGCCTGGAGCTACCAAGTCCTCACTTACCATGTATTGATAATCCAAAAGCATCTACGTGGCCTTTTGGATGAGGAATTATTTTCCACCCTACAACCCCTTTCCCACAGACAAAACATTATGAGCCTCTTGCTGGTCTAATGCTATTTCCATGACATGTTTTCTGACGAGCTACATTCCTCAGTCACGCCACCCACTGACCTTTACAACTGGGACCTGCCACACCATGTACACAAAGATGAATCATCCCCATTATCTTTGTATTCCTATAGTAAGAAGTAGTTTCCATTCAAAGAGTTTCTTCCCAAGAACAGTAATTTTGTGGAACTGACACCTGACATGTTTTCCCAATTTTGGCCTCTTCAAGTCTAGGTTTAAATGTTATCATTCCTGCATTACCCCTTGAACTTCATTTGTTTCTCTTTTTTATTCTCATACAATACCACACAGTGACGTTCTTCTTTGAGTGGCTCTTGAGCCTTGTATTGGATGAACAATAATATAAAAAAAACTGTCATTTTTAAAATGTAGAACAATTTCTTTTGGAAATAAATTGGTATAACAATATTTTGTAGGCTTACAATGGAGAGAGAAAAAATAGCCTGAAATTAAAAAAATAGAATGGAAAAAGTGGAATGTGTATCTATATTGATTAGCTGATCTATCAAATTAAAAAAAAGGAAATAGTAAGTCTTTTCTGCTTTATTTACCTATGCAAAACAGTAATTGTACTGATGTAATGAAGTTTAACCTCTTGATTTTGAATTGTATTATTTTTTTCATTAAAATGAAGGTTTCCTCTAAGAAGCATTTTAATAATAATAATAATATATAATGTAATTATGTGTATTCACCAATTATATAGATCTTTATAGACTTTTTCTTCCACTGGACTTTTGTATTTGTCATCTGCCTTACATCTTGTTGACTTTAATGCAAATATCTAATCTACTTTCTCCATCAGAGATGTTTTTGAAAAACTGATGGATTACATGCTAATTAATTAATGATTTGTTTACACTGCTATTAAGGTAAAGCTTTCTAAATTATTTAATTAGCATAAGCCAGATTATTCCTTGGTTACTCCAACTTACAGCTTGTAAAACAGAAAATTCCCTGGTGGATGTATGAGGAGAGATGGTGTGATAAGAAAGTGGTGATGAAATCTGATCTAAATAGCTGCATTGGCTAAAGTTCTCTGAAAATTACCACCATCGGTATCACCTCATCAACATTACCGACAACATGATTCCAACATTACCACCTCCACCTACTATTAACAATGGCATCACAATCTGAACAATCAATTCCAGCAATATCATCAGAATCAATGCTATTAAATATCAACATTACCTTCATTATATTGTCTTGGGCATACAATCCATGATCACAACCAAATTCACAATTGTGATCACTAGCATTAAAATTAATGTCATTTTTATTAATAGAATTATTACTACCATTACATGCTTTTGAAGTGGAGTGAGTTATTTTGTTTAATGTCCAATTTAATATTACACCAAATGTTTTCACAATAAAATTAGTATTAAATTGCTGATGTTGGTAAAACTATCAGGTTGTCTCTATATTGTATAATGTTCAGTTTAGATAATCTATCCTTCTTTAAAATAGTGATAACTTGTCTGTGAGGGTGTCAGGTTTTATTATGCAATGTGTAACATATAATATATATATATATATATATATATATATATATATTATGAAATGGACAAAGTCCAACAATTATTTTAAGACATTTTTATGTTTAACATTCTTTTTATAGATACAAATATTTAAGTAAATGCTCTGTATATAATAGACAGTATTAAATAACTTAAATGAAAATTTCTTGGACATTCAGGCCGGTAAATGTTATTTAATACTGTTTATTATAACCAAAGCATTTACTTAAATATTTGTATCTATAAAAAGAATGTTAAAATATAAAAATGTCTTAAATTTATATATATATATATATATATATATATATATATATATATATATATATATATATATATATATATATATATATATATTCAAAGAAATAGTTGATTAACACAATATTCTATATTCCCAAATAAATTTATTCCATGTTAATATAGGCTCCTTGGCATTTTATAACCATCCATCATCAGTCTTTTATTTATTGATTTTCATTAACTTTCCTACAGTTTCATCTTTGACATGCTGCATGTTTCTTATTGCTTCTCAGAGATTTTCTTTACTTGAATATGCTTTTCCATTCTTGTAGACATTTCTTTTAATTATAGGCTACAAGTTTTCTATTAGATTAATAGCTGGAGAGGCTGGAAACCATTCCATTAATTTGATGTCTTTGAAATCTTTTGTGGGGGTAAAATGGACTTTACAGGATGTGAAAAAGCATTATCATGCAGGAATATATTTTTTAGTTTAAATATTCTTGCTGGTGACCAGTACAACTAAAAATAAAACAAGTGTTTTGTTAAAGAACTTACAATAATCCTTTACATTTATCTAGATATTATTATAAATTTTAAAGAGACCTATAATGTTACTGCATATGTAATTCTTTTGTACAAACTAGAATTTTTTTACAACACGCTGACACGTGTTGAAATCCTCACAGTATTTAGTATTGTTGAAATTATCGCTAAAAAAATTTTTGAGATTTACAAACTCTATATTTCATTCAATTTTACAAACCAATCAATAAAATTTGAATAAGCTGATTTGTTTGAAAAAATACTTTGGCAAAAACCCTACTTAGTGGCTTAATAATTTCTTTAATTTAATTTTATAGGACTTCATGGTAAACAATATTTTATAAGAAAATTTCTTTAATGGCAAAGAATAAATTCTTAGGATTTCTTACTCTTAAGGAATCAACATACAACTGGCCATGCATAAATATTTCTTTCTGGAACCAAATTCCAGCTTTTTCAAGTGTTTGGCCTTGTGATGTGTTTATTGTTCTCATAAACACGGGGCAAACTGGAAACTGGATTTTTATACATATAAAAACCTAAAGAAAAGATATGCAAAAAACATTATTGCTTTTTTATTAAATAAATATTTATTTTAATCATTAAATTGTTTTTAAAATAGTGGGAGTATTTTGTATGTTAAATAATAAAACTTTTAATTTAAAAAAAAAAATTAATGAAAATTTGTTGTACTAAGCGAGGCACCCTAGTAAAACCAACTGTACTTTGTACCTCCTTATTTGCTTACACTTCTTCCCAAAATTTGATTTCGATTGGTCAATGTATGGCTATTTTAGAGGGTGTGATCGACAGACAGATGGAAGTCATAGAAGTTTATATATAAATTATACATTTTTTTTGTGATATTTACTTAAAGGTGGTAGTTTGGTGGCTTTTATGTCTTTAGCCAATATTCTTAATATTCGGCATCATTTTTCTTTGTTTACATTTGCAACCCCAGCATTTTCAAATATCTTTTAGCTTGTCAATCCACTTTTCTTTTTTAGTTTTTCTCAATTTTTTTTATATTCTTAAAGCTACTTTTTCTCGCATTTTTAGCTTGACAATGTTTTCAATTTTTTTTTTTTTTATTAATCTCTATTCAACATTTTTGCAATTTCTCATATTAAGTCATTGTCAGGGTAGGTAGGAACAATTGATGAGTTTAATAAAATTTTGAAATGGCATAACATCACTGTATATAGGATATACCACAACCACACTTTCATGGAGACTCACTTGCCACCTATCAGACCATAGTGTCATCAGACAACATATTAATAAGCAGCATAAGGATCACATTAACATCGGACAGCTATTCACAAACAATATCAAAATACTAGCAAAATCAAATAGTAAAAACAGACTTCTTATCCTTGAAGCAATACTCATACAACAAAAGCAACCATCAATAAATAAAAACAACACATCCTTAAATGTATATAAAAATAAACACACACGCAAGTCACACCTCATTTATGATCCAACACTCTTTGCTTATGTCACAACATTCATTAGTTCCATGACTTTAGATCCCAAAATGCGGTCCACATGCTTTATAGATCACTTCTAACAGCTTATTTAAAAAAAAAAAGCGTTGTTACATCATTTCAAAATTTTACTAAACTCTCCAATTGTCTCTACCTACCCTGATAAGGAACTTCAGACAATTTCTGATAGAATTTCCTCCTTGCTTAAGAAGGATTATTCATAACATGGAAAGTCAAGCATTTAATTGACACAAAACATCTGTTGTTTTAACAGCATTTTCCTTAAAGAAAATTTGCTGCCTAAATACATAGAATACATACATACATACATACTACACACACACACACACACATATATATATATATATATATATATATATATATATATATATATATATGATGCCAAAATTGTGAAAAATAAGTATTAAGAACTACTTGTACAAACCTTGATATTTTAAACTATCTACTGTACACATTTTAAAACATTTGTGCAGTATTTATAATGGTATGCTGTTGTAAATGTTTGATGCACCATTCAAATGAAAACTCAGTTGCCGTTCCTTTAATAATGACACCAAAAAGCTCATCTGGGAATATGAAAGTATCCAGTTGAAAATAAGTAGACAAAAACTTGTCTAAATTATTCAATGAAACATGTCTCATATATATATATATATATATATATATATATGTGTATCTGAGAGAGAGATGGCCTGATGATTATGTTTAAGCATGAGATACTGTTGCCACTGGGTGCTGATGTTAATATCCACTTTTATGTGCTCTATCACTGATATTGAGCACTTCAACTCATAAATCTCTATCTATAAAAGGCAGTATGTGTGTTTACATGCACATGCTCCAAGTTAGCGGGAAGGCCAAGACCGACTTTACATCTCCCAACTCCTGTCGATAGTGGAAATAATCGATTTTTTCATGCTTCTACGGCAGTTTTCATGTAGTTTGCAGCCATTTTGTACTGGCCAGAGTGAGAGCCTATAGCTGGCTGCCACGAATAGGCAGGAAGATTCTATTGACCAGCATGAGAGCCAACAGCTGACAGACACGAATGTTAACGAGCATGCTAGCATACAAAAAAAGTTGATAGCTGCATTCATCACAAGTGGGAAAAATTTAAATCTGCATGGTACTTTACTCCAATTGGCTCATTCGCTTGCTTAAACTCAATGTCGATTCTGATTCCGCAGAACTGGGTTGGGTGTGAAAAAGTATTTGTTGTTAACATTCTTTTTTCATTAGGTTTTTCCAGTTACATGTCCTTTTTTAAAGATGATCGTTTTGTGTACATTTTGTTTAGTTCTTTTTTCATAACAGATTTAATGTTTAGTATAGATCTTAGAAAAAATTCACAGTGTGAGATAGGTAAGAAGTAAGGCATGTAGCAACATCAGCATGGCAAAGGGAACTCCTTTAAAGTCAAGGAAGGGCAAAAATATTTTAAGTAAAGTGATAGCAATTGCTGTATGAGTTATACGAATTTTGAATCAAGCACGGGCAACACCGGCCATGCTGCTTGTATAGCATACCTTAGAACTATATTTTATCATATGTGTGTGTGTGTGTGTGTGTGTGTGTGTGTGTGTATACTATTTTATATATTTATTTACAATATATTGAACAATCATCAAAATGCCTAATATCTTACACCACTAAATAATTTATTGTAAATATTTTTTATAAAACCAAATTTAAGCTGAAATTCACATGCCATATTATTTATATAAGTATATTCTGAAAATTTTATCAACATTGGTTGGTTAATACTAATTTTATTGCAAAAACATTGACTTGTATAATAAAATCTGCATCATATTTGTTATTAAACATGTCCAGCTTGATTGTCATTTAACAGTTTTGTTTTATTGAATTTAAAAAAGATTCAGGCCCACTTGAGTTAATTAAAAACTCTTGAAAAGAAGAACTACTTTTATATGAAGGGCAATTTCCTGAAGTCTGTCAGCATTTTACTTTATTGAATTTATCAAATGTTAATATTAAGGAAATTTAGATTTTAAAGCAGTGTTTGTGTAAAAGTGAAATATGAGATTAATATTGTAAGCAAAAAAAAGTAAAATAATAATTTTTTTAATTACATAATAGTTACGAATTTTCATGTGAGAAAGATGAAAAAAGAAAAATCCGATAAATTTTAGATAGACTAAAATAGCAGTAATTTATGTTTTTAGGATTTTAAAGCATATATATATATATATATATATATATATATAACAAAGAATTGTTGAAACTGTTAGGTAAGCTTGATTTATTTGGGAAGGAAATTAGAATAATCCAAAATTTATACTGGGAGCAAACTACCTTCATACATAAAATAAATTCAGTAAATATAAAAAAAATAGAAAGGGGTGTGAGACAAGGATGTGTCTTCTCACTGGGCTTATTCAACCATATACAGTAAAGCAATTCTGAGAGAATTAGAAGTTCAACCAGGATTCATTATTGGCAGCTACAATCTTAATATTAGATATCCTAACTACCATTACACACAGAATTAGTGAAACCCTTGGTGATACACATACTGCAAGGACCATAACACTAGAAGGCCTTCAACAAGTTGTGGCACAAAGATTTGCTCCACAAACTCTCCAGCTATGGAATTACTATAAAAGTTTTCTCTGTTATAAAATCTTTCCTAACAGGTAGATCCCTGAAAGTAGTTATTAATGGCCAGTTCTTCAAGGCCCTGGTGGTCAATGCAGTTGTCCACTAGGGATCACTACTTGGACTAATCTTCTTTTTGATTTACATAATTGATCTATATAATAATATATTCCATTCATTTTTAAATGTCTATGCTGATGATGATATGACGATATACGGGCACACCTCTAAAAGTCTTGACAATCAGAGATTGGCAGTTGACCTCTTTTCTGATCTGGCTTTAAGAAAAAAATTTTGTAAATTTCAACATTGGTTAATAAATACAGAATGTTTCCTTATAAGTAAATGGCTCACATAACCATTATCATTACCATTTAAAGTTGTAGTTTTGTAAATTTTTCATCTTTGCTATTATGTCATATTTGCCACCAACACAATCATTACATATGTAGTTTAAACAAAACACTTAGCTATATCATTATTATTGGTCAATGAGATATGAACTAAATATTGTATGGATTTTTGCAACTACCCTTTGTAAATCATGCCTTAACAATTAGCTTCCATCATCTCTTTCAACAGTGGAAAGTTATAGGATTAAGTAATTTTTTTTAAATAGATAAATTCTCTGAACTTTTGTATAGTATCTTGTATAACATTATTAAACATTTTAATAAATTTTAGATAATTACATCTATTAAATAAATAATTTGGCATTTAAAGAGTATCTGTCACAGAATGAGTTATTACAATTTAAATTGTTTTAATATTATCATATTTGATAAATTGAATTGATCAACTAACATTGATTCTATTGTATGCTTGTCATTTAAGGACAGATTTACAATAATTTTATCTCAACTTTAAATGACCCATGAGGAGTTGATAAGCCACAAAACAACCAACCAAGAATAATTTTATTGTTGGTTTATTTTGATCAATTGAAATAGAGAAATATTTTTATCTGCAACATATATTAATGTATATTATATGATGTTTAAAGCTTTTTTTTCTCTTTTGTATATAAATTATATTTAAATTAATCCTTCAATTATATTAATTTGAGAAAACCTTTTATTTCAATGGAAATATTACAATTTTAAGTAAATCAAACAAGCACAGCCATTAATCTATTAAAATTATATTTTTCTCTACTTTTATCTTTTTTTAAATGTACAAATAAATATCTAATTATTAAGCAAATGATGATTTATCATCAAACAGCTCTGTCCAAAGAAATTGTTTTTGTCTGTTTTAAGAATTTGCATTAAATTTTTAGACAGAAACAGATGGTTTCTTTTAGAAGTAAGGAAAGCAAGCAGAGACCCTGAAAGTGTGCCACTGGTCGAGGTGGGATGGGGTTTAAGCACATGGTCGACATGTGATCAGCTTTGTCTCATTTTCCTTCTTCCTATTCCAGATCCTTATAAGCTGAACTGATGATGAATCCTCAGTTTTTTCCTTCTGTGTTGTTTTTTTTTTTAGTCTTGTTACTTGCTCTCCTGTACCCCCAACCAACTATCTATAGATGTCACTTGATCAATCTAATTTTACTGTCTTCACATCAATAAGGTTGTGGATCAGTTATGCAAAACTGGCTTTGTGTATGATGAGTTGTTATTGCTAAAGGATATACTTTATTTGATGTCATATAAAACTCATCTTTTTTCCCTATCAAATATTAGAATTTCATAAATTTTTAATAAATGTATAGAAAGAAATGTTTTTTTGAACTGGGTCAAAGAGGAAGCATGAAATTACAGTAATAGTTGATGTACTATCCAATCACTTTTTTCCTAATTACCATAAAAATGGTGATGTTTCATATTTTATATATCTTCACATACTGTGGTTTTGTTATATAACAATATTGGTAAAAATTGCCAAACTTTTTTATAATATTGCATTTTCTTAGTTGCAGAATGGAATTTTTGAGTATTATTTGTTTTTCTTTATTTTAGCATATTTTTTATCTTTATTTTATTGAGAGCTCAAAATACATTTCACAATCTTAAATGACTCCTTTTCTCTTAATCATTTTTTTTCTTCTTTAGGGACTTCTTAGTTGATGCACTACTTTTCATCACCCTTTCCTACGTTAATTAATGATGTACTAATTTTTTTTCCTTGAGTTAATCTGTATTTACTAATTTTAGCATAGTCAGTGTGGGGGCCTCTCAGTGAAGATCACTCACTATACAGCAGTTAATATAGTGTGCAAGACTAGGTTACAAACCAATGCCTCATGGTGAGGCTCTCAAGTAACACTTGTTTAGTTAAACTGAGCTTGCACTGACCCAAAGGCAGAATTGTTTAGAATCTGAGGATCAAAATCTTAATGTAATGGTCTGCTAAAGTCACTTATTTGCTGCTCTTACAAAACAGACATTACAACTGTGATCACAAGAAATATTTTGTTTTACAATAGATTTTTTTTCTTGGTTCATATTGAGGTCATAGACTATATTAAGATGTTAACTAAGAACATTTAAAAAACTCATCTTCTGTTTCAGTAGCATAGCTGGCGGTCTGCCCCTGGCTGCACTTTTGGTCTGCGCAATGAGTTTTCAGAAATGAAAAAATAATAGCATAATTTCAATAATTTGGGATGGGGGTGGGCAGCAATAAGGAAGAAGATAGGGTTCAAATGAAGCCAATTTGTCTTTGATATAAAAATGGCTCATTGCCAGCCAGCAATAAAAAAAAAAATAAAATTGTCTCCAAAACACTCTGTCAGCTGGTGGGGATAAACCCCACTTATAAGACCATGAGCAAAAGGTGTGAAAAAAATTTGAACATTTTTAAAGGGCTTGATGTGGGGTTGGATTAAGTGAATTTAGTGAATCTACAGTTTTTTTTTTTTTTTTTTTTTCAATACCTATGTGAGAAGTCCAGACTTTGGCACCAGTTATTTGGTTTTGATTTTTCATGTCTGTAAACTGTTAGTGTTAATGAAAAAAAATTAAATAAGTGAACTAATTGTTTTTTTGTTTTTTTTTTTATCTTATCATAGGCCTAGCTTTACAGATATAAAATTGTTACTTTTCATAAATTATAAAATAGATGGATAAATAAATTGAAATAATTCCAATGCTTTAAGGATATCACATGCATTCCAATTTTTTCCAGAAATATCGAATGGAAATTTAAAAGAAAATTGATAATATATTTTTTAAGTGCAGAAACTTTATTTAAAGTCCAAAAATGGACATTTTTTTTTCAAATCTTCAATTTACAAGTTTTTACGATAGTAAAAAAACAATTCAATGTTTTTATTTTTTTTGTTTAGATAGTTGAAGTCTTATTAAGCAAAATAGACTAAAAATTAAAAGTATGATAACATTTATTTCAGTTTTTAAAAGTGAAATTTATTTTATTGGACTTTTAATTCTTAGTCTACTACTTTGCTAACTATAACCTCAACTACATAAAACAATTTAAAAAGACATTACATTTTTTTTACATTGTTAAAAGAAAAACGATCCATTTTTCTGTTAATGTGGCATTTATGACACCTCACTTGTTAGAATTGAAATAAATATGAAAGAAACTGATAAATTATGAATTAAAAGTACAATGTGTTTCTTTTGTATTTTTTTTAAACAAAATAGATAGTATATAAACAAAAACAAATTCTTTCTTTTAATATCGTAAAAAGTTTTAAAAGTTTTCCCAATTTAGAAAAAAAGAAGTAACATTTTTGTTTTTTTTACATATCCCCAGTTTTATTTGTAAAAAATAAATAAATACAATTATATTTTTATTTCATAATTTATCAGTGAGGAGTTATAAATACTATATTAAACACAGAAAAAAACCTGGCATCATATGGGCATTAAATTCTGAGAAATGGATAAAAATATTAAAAATTGATAGGTGTATGAATAATTTGTTGACACCCTCTCTCTCTCTCTCTTATATATATATATATATATATATAAAATTTTAAGGGGTTAATGTGCATTGTAATATTGTATTCCTTCTGGGGAGGGGCGGCAAACATGAGGGCCACCTCGGATGGAAAAACAGTAGCTATGCCACTGCTGTTTTACACTTGTAGCCATTATTTGGTTGTATCCTTTTTTTTTTTCTTTTTTTTTATAAACGCATTATTTTACTCAACTGTCACTGGGAATTAAAAATAAACTTCTTCTAAATGCATTTTAGGGCACTAGTGTATATGGGAGATGGGTAAATTTCAATTCTCAGTATCATGTGGTTGAAGCTTGATAACTACAGTTTGTTTTAAATCTACATACAAGTTTATTTTATTTACTTTATTTACATTCAGACTACAGTGCTCATCTTTGTTGTTATCACAATATTTTACCCTCCAGCCTTCATCAAGTGTATATCAATCGATTAACCTATAATCTATAATAAACTTCTACATTGTACTACTAAAATAAAATTTCTGTTTGAATTTCTGGGAGTTATCATTACTTACATTTGGACCATTGTCCTAATCCTTGTTGTTGTTATCACAATGTTTCATCAGGTGTATATCGATCTAGGTAGCCTATGAGGAATCCTGAATGAAACCCTTTATTTAATCTACAAGTGTAGACTGTTCTTGTTCCATGTCTAGGGATATCTTGTCTAATTCTTATTTTTAATACTGGCCAGTTATTGCTCACTCTATTTCCACTGAGTACACACTGCTCCACCCAATGATTGAACTCATAATTACTATGTAACAAAATTCAAGAATAGACACTTTAATCCACTAGGACAATTCTCTGTGGAGAAGTTGGAGCCTTAAATTTAACCTGCCTGCTGATGGGTGCTACTGCTGTTTGTCATACTTGATTGCATTTGCTGAAGCTTTTCTCTTTTTGTTAAGACTTGATATCATTTGTCTTTCTTACCACCAATAAAGAAAGACAAATGACAAAAGTCTTCAACAGCAGCAGCTGTAACAAAAAGAAAAACGTTTCAGTGAGTACAGTCAAGCAAGTATGGAATTCCCTGGCTCTATATACACCTGATGAAGAGCACAATAACCGAAACATTGTGATAACAACAGCAAAGATGAGGATAATAGCTAAAATGTAAATAGTGTCAATAAAATAAACTCGTATATAAATTTAAAACTAGCTGTAGTTAAAATGCTTCACCCACCTGATATGAGTATTGAAACTTACATTTCCTCAAATTCTTCCTTGAATAATGCTCTGTGGAACCAACTCCCAAGAGGAAATTTTCCCAATTACTACAATCTCAACTTCTTCAAGTCTGAAGTTAACTGTTATCTTCCCCTCTTATCTGTCTGATAAACTGCCTCTTAATGTAGCCATCTACTTTGAGTGGCCCCAGGGCCTTGCATATGGTGAACTTCACTGTAAAATATCTAATATATATATATATATATATATACACACACACACTAGTGATCTAAAAATGCATCTTAAAATAAGTAGCCATCACAAAATGGTGTACACTTGGTTATCTAAATTATTACTGAAAATTGAAATTAGTACTTTAAAAGTACATTTTATATGAGCAATAAATAACTGGCCAGTCAACTAGTACTATTCACTAAAATACATCTACCATTGATCCATACCTGTAAATGGTATACAAACTTAATGATATTCTCTTATTTACAAATACTGTATAATCCAACTTGTGTCTGCTCTAAATCCTGGAGTTTAATTAGCAACGCCTCTTCTTGAGTTTCTCTTAGTAACACAATTAACTTAAACCACAAAATAAAAGCAAAAAATTGTCTCCTACAATTTGTATAAAGCACTGGTTGCTGGAGAAAGTGTACTTAGGTTTGAGGATTTATTTACTGTTGTTTATACCTTTGTTCATTATTTTTCTAAATCGGGCAAGTCAAGGATACAGTTGCAGGGTGGATTGGGTAATAAATATATTGAGTGTTTGTAAAATGGGCCTCATCAAATAGTGCAGAATGGAAAGTGGAAATGTGTTAATAATTTAGATACAATTTGAAGAATAACCAAAGTATCTAATAGTGATTTTGTGTGTGTGTGTACGCATGCGCACACCTGGTGTTATCTTTGATTGTATAGTATGCACCTGTTCACTCACAGGACAAAGTTTCTCTGAAAAACATTTATAAATAATCAACAATTGATTTATAAATAAGGAAATATGATTAATTTTTTTAATATTTGTTTTCTAGATAGTAAGGTGACCAGGAGAAATTAGATTTTCTTCATAAATTTTCATTCTTTTTACTAATTTGGAAAAGTATACAGATTTTTTTTCTTTAAACAAAGGAATGTAAGCTTATCTATGTTCATACATACATTCTGTTAATCCTTTAAGAAGTTACTTTCATGGAAGGATTTTGTGAAAACAAAAGTATATTTATGTACCTACAAGAAGATATTTTATAGGCACATACACACACACACACACACACACACACACACACACACACACACACACACATATATATATATATATATATATATATATATATATATATACGCACATACTGGCAAAAACAAACACACTAGACAGACCACACACACACAACCCTTACACACTATACAAAGTGTGTATATATATATATATATATATATATATATATATATATATATAGAGAGAGAGAGAGATCAGCCAATTCCACTACCTTGGTTACAACCTTTACAAAGCAAAATTAATAGATACAAATGGCCAGAAAAAATATACATAAGACATACTGAAGGTAACTTTAAGAAGATGTGGTATAATCACAAGTCACCTTTTAAGCTAGAAAATCTTAGGAATTCTACTAGACTAGTCAACCATGTATGGAAAGGAAAGAAGGAATAATAAGAAGATGAGCCAATAAGTTGATCTAGAAACAAATTTTTCCTTAAAGGGCTGAACAAGTTAATATACTGGGTAAGGGAAGGGGTGATTAGAATTGAGTTATAGTAATATGTCTAATAGTCATGTCATTTCAGACAGCAAAACTTATCATCACATTATAATAATCATCACAATTTCAAATTAATAATAATAATAATATCCTGTATCAATAAAATAAAGTAAATAAAATAAAAATTTATATAATATAAAAAATAAATTAAATAAATCAAGAGATAAATAAACAACAAATTTAAAGAAAAAATATATAGATAGATAAGGACAAAAATAATAAAGATAATACTATCGATAAGATTAATATAAAAATAATATTAATTAATAATTTAAAATTATAAATGACGTAGGCAAGACAATCACATAAATGACTATATATAAAAATGTGGATACATGTGTGCATACCTGTTAGTACCTATATAAAACAGAATCAACACTTCACGTGTATATCCCCCAAAGTCAATATTTTTAGGAAATTTAAATCTGTTCTTGTATTTACACTTGTAAGTTTGTTTCTTTGCTTCAATAATTGGTCAGCATTTTTATATTTAATCATTATAATTTTCTCTTGTATGCATAGTCTGCATCTGTCCTGGAAGTTGTTGGGAATCTGAGACTGACAGATGATATCCCATTTAATTTGTGGGCTGAAGCCTCTATCTTTAAGTTTTCAATAATGTTTGGAGATAGCAGTTTGGTGTCTTAAAGAAGTATTGGAGAAGGAATGCTTATGATTGTAAAGTCTCTGTTTATAACTACCAGTGGATATCCCAATATATATATTTTTATCATTGATATTTTCTTTTAGAAAAATGGTAGCTTGGTATACCACATTTTCCAAATTACAGATACCTCCAATTGGGCAGTTGGTTTTGGTTCTACAATTACAAGGATGCTTGTTTTCTAGTGTTATATATATATACACACACACACACACACACACAAGAATGGAGGAGGGTCTAAAAGGATTCATAGGACATAAAATGATAATAAAAAAACTCATCCCTTCCCCTTTCTTTGACCAATACTAATGCTTTTATTATCCTTTAAGCAAAGGAACACTCTTCCACCAGTCCAAGATGATTGGATTACTACTACACATAAAAGACAATGGCTAAAAATAATCAACATAAGAAAAATTAATTCCTTTAGATAATATGTAGAAATAACCATTCTTCGCCTGATGAATGTCACAAGACCCGAAACAAGTGTAGCAACAAATATAGAAAATAAAAAATATAAAAAAAAAATTCGCATTATATCAAAAACATTCTTCTCTCTTTAAAATATACATGTTTCTCTTGCTGGAACAACTATAATCTCTCCCTTATATGTGAAGCATATTCAACAAAAAATCGAAAATTTCTTTTTTCACTGCAAATTATTTATTGTATCATATCCAAGTATTTTACAAGAATTAGAGCCGATTACACAATATTTCAAGCTCAATTTAAGTTTATAGTTCATAATCATGCAATGAGATGAGGTAACATAGATTTGTCTATGGAATATCATTACATTATTGTTATATAATTATAGTGAAATCATTAAGGTTTTTTGTCAAAAGCATTTTATTTTTGGTCATATATTAATTTAAAATATTCTTTTTTACAGGCTTTATTTTTGAAATGGAATAAGATCATTCTAAATTTTAGAATTTTGCTATTGCCCTGGAAGAAAGCAATCTAAAAACAACATTGGAAAAGAGAGGTAACTAAGTGTAAATGAAATAGCTCTACACTATTTACATTATTCGGACTATTGTCCTCATCTTTGTCGCCATATTTATCACAACGTTTCAGCTGTTGTATGCTCCATCCTTCTTCATGTGGTTGGAATGTCAAGCAGAACCCTTTATTTCGCTCACTGGGGTAGACTGCTCCAGTTCCATGCGGCATGTCTAATGGATGTCAGTTATCAGTTATCTCCTGTTAATTCCCCTCTCAAAGTTCTCCACTACCTTAACCTTAACTGACTTGTGAAAAATATGGCAACAAAGATGGGGACAATAGTCCAAATAATGTAAATAGTGTACATAATACCTCATCTCAGAAATATAGTCAAATATGAAATAGCTCTAGTTTGTTCAACTTAAGAAACTTAGCATTGCAGCCAAAATATTCTGAAATGCTGCCAATAACAAAGGAGAAAATGAAAAATACCTAACAACAAATTGAATATATAATGAAAATTTATATTATTTTTGTTTATTTGTTATGTAACTAAATACATAATTGTCAACAATGTTTCCATAAAACTTGATATTTCCTGTAATAAATTCTTAATAAATATTATTGTTATTATTTTACTTAAGTGTAAGGTAGTCCTACATTTACAATTCCTTATGGCTAACCATGAAAAATGTTGATCAAAATTGCCTAAAACTTTTAGGTGGCATTTAAGCTAGCTTCTACAGAGGGCTCTGGATTAGGCCTTTGGCTTCTTCAGAAGTTTGAGAGCCCCTAAGTCTTTGTATATTCTCAGCATTGGAATCTCTTTTCATTTGCATGGGACTTTCTTTTCCTTGCTACAGCCTTGTCTCTTTTGATTGAAATGTAGTCCTCAGTTGGTGGAGATTTCTTTTGTGAGGCATACTGCTGCTCTATGCAATATGTTGGGCTATGGTCTCTCAGAGTAAAGTTGAAATAGTGTGACACACACATTTACACACACACACACACACAATATATATATATATATATATATATATATATATATATATATATATAATCCCAATATTAATCTACTATGTTGTAGTTTTTATTTTATTTTTTTTAACAAGAAATTCCAATACTTATGTATATTATTGAGCTTGCATAACTTTCATTGAGTAATTGGGCCCTATTGTACAAGAGCATGCTGAAAAGTTTTTGGCCTCACAGACAATGTATCTCTGGCATTGCAACAAGTGCCCAGTGTAGAAAAGATGAAACCAGCTCTTGGTCAGCAAAAGTCTTCTGGAGCCCAGAACAGTGGCAGCAATTACACAAAGTGTAGGACCAAAATAAAACAAAGGTCATACAGAATCATCAAGCATTAGAGAAAGGTTGTGAGGGAGGAAGAAGATTTAAGAGTTAGGAAAGACAAGAGAGATCCTGAGAAAGGAGGTAAGTGTTGCTAGCATTTATACTTTTATTAATATTGCTGCTTTTTCTACGATAAAAACTATATTTGAAATAATTTGATAATGCTTGAAAAATGATATTAACAAATTCTTAGGTTTATTATGCTGAAAATGTGAGAAAGAATATGAAGACTGATTAAAATACACATAGGTATATAATAGATTTGTTTTATTTTCATTGTGAGCCATTTAATATTGTTCAAAAAATGTCGTTCTGAAAGATTTTACAATGAATGCTGTTGTTGTTGGTACGTTGTCATTAATTACCAATAAATATAAAACCAGTTTGAGATTTTTAACAGCTATTATTTACTTGTCTGCTCATTCTTTTCTTCTTTGCTAATAATATTCTTTTATTGGTCATGAAAGGAAATTAATGTTTGGAATTCACATTTTCACATCGATGTATACTTGTCCACCATTAAAAATATTCAAGACGTTCTTTGTTGGAGTTTTACATTTCATACTGTGAATATATTTTATTTAAAGATAACAACCTTTCTGAATATAAAAGATAATGCTGACAAACTTTTAATTTTATACAAAAGAATCAGTTGAAGAAGCTATATATTTTCTATTTTACTTTCTTTGGAGAGATGTAAAGGATATAGCTCCACTGTTTCCCTCCACTCCTTTCTCTTCTCCCCCTATTCTTCCATCTCTTCCCCTTTCTTTTCCACTATTTCTCTCCCTGTTACTTCCATCAGCAAATATCTGTAAAAAGATTTGAACACTGGCATGCTATGGTAAAAAACAACCAAGTTAGGTTCTTCCCAACTGCTGGTACCATGTAACCCAATATTAACTGTTATATGATATTTGAAAACACTACTAGTACTGCTACACTTTGCTCTCTGATAGGCATTCAGCATCAACACAAAAAAAAAACAGGGTATGCAAACAACCAATTCAATCAAGAATCTGCTGGAACCAACACTTTCAAAAAATCTTTTTAGTAGATTTGATTTTTTTCCTATAACAGATTTTAATAAGAAATCATTGACTTAGATATTTTTTATAAACTCTCTAAAAAATATTAGTTTGTCCTATAAATGTTAAAAGCCTTTTGTTATCAGTGAAAATGTATGCATTTTTTATACTATTAGTATTTATATGTGCCATTTTACCTTAATATAACTGTGTGTATGCATATGCACGCACACACATTAAATATATATATATATATATATATATATATATATATATATATAATTTTTTTTTAAGACTTTAAAATGTAATAAAAAAATAGTTTCAACTTCTGGTTGCCAACTGTTATATTTTCAGCTTTGAAAAAGTATGAAGCTAAATTTCTCTACACCATCCTATTATGAATTTGTTACACCTCAACATGGTATGAGGAAACCGAGAAAGAAAGAGATTTTTTATCAAATCTTTCTGTTTATGACTGACTAATATATATATATATATATATATATATATATATATATATATATATAAACGTGTATGATGAGATTCAATTGTGTAGTGATTTTTACATGTTTTTGGTGTAATATCCTGAAAGAAATATATGTGTATGTGTGTGCTAACTGTTATATTTTAATTCCTAATAGTGTGTGTGATTTTAAGAGTTGCAAAATGTCTAATGTTGAGTGAATTGACAGATGAATAGATTGAATCAACCTGTTAAAATTCTTTTAGGATATGCTCCAACTACATTCACTTATGACATCAACTAACACAATGATAAAAGCTGAAACTTAAAATCTCATCTTTGGACAAATACAAAATTATTTTGCCATCAATATGACAAGGATTATATAAAAAGTTTAACAGATTGAGAAGAAATAAGATTTTTTGCTTGTCATTGTTTTCTTTCATACATTGAACAAAATGTCCAAAGACATGTTGTATAAATAATTACATAGAAAATAATGTTCAGATCTTGAAGCATACACCTTCTTATACAAAAATAGACTCATAGAAAGAGAAGCTTTCAAAGATGAGTAGTCATTTGTTTTCCAAATATGATAACCAGTTCTATTCAGAAAATTAAGGCATATATATATATATATATATATATATATATTCAAATGTTATATCCAGTAATAAAGAATTATCGCTCTACTATTGCTATCAAGCCCTATTTTTTAAATATTTGAATTTATATTTGATTCGTTCTCATTTCATTTGTCTGTGTGTGTATATATATATTATATACACACACACACACACACTATAAGCAAAACATTTGGGGATACCCTGCATTTCTTGAAAAAACACCTTAAAAGGAGATATTTTTGTATTTTTTTTTTTTTTTTATTAAAGTAAAAGATAAAATTTCATCAACTACAGTGTATTTGTTTTTATTTTTCAGTTTTTATCCAGGCTCCTCTTACTACAAAAAAAAGTTCAAATCTGGATTTGTTTGTCCGCAATAGATTTTTGCTAAATTATGAATATTTCATATGAGAAACATATTTTATTTTCACCATTAACCAATCAGTTGAACATTTTGGTAATCCCAAAAAATTTACAAAGTTAAATGTTAATAAAAGTTCTAAATGTTATCTCAGCACTGACTAATGTTCTGAACAAAACATATATAGTTGTCGTCGTAGAAAAAAAGCTTGTACCATTACAACATTTTTTCATAGTCTTTTAAATTTATTTTTTAATTTTGAAGTAATTTGCATAAAATTTCAAAATCCAATCAGCTAAGCATTGTGGTGAGGGCACAAATTGAAATTTTATTCAAGGAAGGCTAATCTCAAAGATAAATTGCCAAAAAGTTGAAGAATTCTCAATATGGGCCACAATATTCATTACAAAGTCAGTTAGAAACTGGCAAAAAAGTTGGAAACCCCAAAAGTGACAATTACTGCTAAAGATAAACACTTTATTGAGAGCAAACAAAATAAAGGAAAAATGCACCTGTTGAAATTAATTCCTCTCAATAGCAACCATTGTCGTTCTCAACTGTGAAAAATTGACTTAGATCAACTGGGCTCAGGGGCATGCATAACCATCAAGAAAGCCATTATGCAAGGTGAATAAGCAAAAAAGACTTATGGGTAAAAGAGCATAAGAACTGGACATTAAAAGAGTAGCAAAATGTATTGTAGACAAACTTTTCAGCAGTAAGAGGAGAATGTATGTGAGAAGAAATCCAGGAGAAAGACTGAATTATGAATGTGGTGTTCCAACAGTTAAGCATGATGGTGGGTCTCTTATGGTGTGGAAAGTGTTGTGAAGTGGGAAGAGGGCTGGCAATTTGATTCAGGTAAAAGAAAAAAAAAATGGTATCATCTTGTTTATGCATAATTGGAAGAATTCACCTTTCAACAAGACAATGATCTAAAACACTCTTCTAAATCATGTCAAAATTACCTCAAGTCAAAAAGGGAACAAAATTTTGCAAATTATGACTTTGCCACTTCAATCTCCTGACCTCTCTCCTATTGAATTACTATGGGATGAATTGGATAGGAGAGTTCAAAGAGAATATTCAGTGAGAGTGAGTTTTTGCAGTGCTTAAAGAATGATTGGGAAGATCTTCCATCTACTTTTTTTTCAAAAACTGTTGGAAAGAATTTATAAAGCAGTAATTAAAGCAAGTGGTAATTTTATTGATGATGACAAGATATGATACTGTTGTATGACAATTTTTTTTATTGTGCAAATAAAAGTAAATATATTGTAGTTACTGAAATTTTATCTTTTACTTAAAAAAAATACAAATATCTCATTTTTGAGGTGCTTTTTAAAGAAATGCAAGGTGGCTTCAAACCTTTTGCGTGTAAAGTGTATATATATATATATATATATATATATATATATATATATATATAAAAAACCTATATCTAGACCTGCAATCTTGACAATTTGGATTCCCAATTTTTCATTACTGTGATTGTTTTTGGATTCTGCCATCTTGGCTTCTGCTGATAAAAGCAATTAAAGGGACACAACTCTCTAACTTTCAATTCTTCATGATCAAAGAAAAAATTACAGTTCTCAAATTACAGTGTTTCAAAATAAAATTGTCTGTATTTTCAACTTTACTCCTAGAAGTTGTAGCCCAACATATCATGCCATTTTGGAATCAAGTCAACTCCATGAGCACACCAAAAACATTCTGGGACCTGCATTCCGGAAATTTTGGATTCCGAAGTTTTCATTACTGTGATTGTTTTTGGAAATTTTTTTTTTACATGATTTTTTGCAACAATTTTTTTTATATAACAATTTTTAAAACTTGGAAATAAGTTTGGGAATAATTGAAATTAATTGTGAAATTGTCACCCATGAAATAAAAATAATTGTTTGTACAGAAAGTAAGGACCTACATATATCAAATTGTCTTTAAATTAAGTAGTGGCAGAAGAATTATCATTGAACTTTTAAAAGTTAAGCTTAAATATTAATCCAATACTTAAATCCAGTGATCAATTTTGAGTTCTTCTGTAGTTTATTGTTACCTATCGCATCTATTCCTCCCTACCCATTGTGATGAAGGCCCAATCAAGAGCCCTCCACAGGAGCTAGCTTAAATGTCACCCAATAGGGCAACTTTTAATCTAGCATATATATATATATATATATATATATATATATATATATATATGACTTTAAAAGAAGTCATGGGACAAAACTATGTTAAATTAGAAGTACTTGAATAGATGATCACAGTGAAGCATGAAGCTGATAGGAAATAACACTGTATTGTGACTATGTCTATACTATGTCTAAATGCTCTACCTACTTATTGAATACTCTTTCTTCATAAATGTAGCCAATTTTAACAAATCTATATTTAAAACATAAAACATTTACTGTATTTATGGGGTGGGGAGAATAGAGTAACCTCTCTCTCTTACTCACTCACTTGCGCACACACACACACACACACACACACACTTTTTACCTTCAACAAAATTGCTTTCACAATAGGGAAACATTTCACTTTTATTAAAAGAAAATTCAATGTTACTGAACAGTTTCTGGTTTTCAAATCTATTAATCCTCTTAATGAATTAGAGTTTGTATATGTGCTGTTTTAGAACAAGGAATTTGGGCATTATCACTCTTTTTATGATTCATTATTATACTTGTGATAATTCAAAATAATCAGCCACTATAGAATGCACTGAACTCTTTTTTTTTTGAATGAAGAGCAGAAAAACCGATTCAAGTCTATTTTTGTTAGCTTTGGTAGCTGGTGTCCTATTTATTAGATATTCAAAGAGAATACCATGTATAATTTTCTTGGGTAGTTATTTTAATTTTACAATTGAAATACTACAAAATAATTTTGCACACACATTTATTTCCCCGCTGAAGAAGGAATACTGATAATGCCAAAAGAAGAATATATTGTGGTTCTATGCTCTCTATTAACCCTAAAGCAGACCCCACATATATCAGAAAGTTAATCATTAATAGACAGAAAGAAAAAAAATAATGAAAAAAAAACAACTAAAATGCCAAAAGACTCTCATATTTTGTGCATATATATATATATATATATATATATATGAGAGAGAGAGAGCTGGAGTAATAGCATTAAAGTTATGATTGTAAACGATTATTTCACAACAACCTTGACAGTTTCTTATGTACACATGCCAACTCAAGTATAGGATTAGTTTCAAAGTAGGAAAAATTTCCCAGAGGGGTGAAAACAGATTCAAATTATACTATTACTTTAATGGTGTTCATTCACATACAACAAAAAGTGCAAGATTTAAATAAATTGAAATGATCAGGTTGTATGTTTTTCTTTGTTTTCTAATCATTAAAAATTAAAAAGCATGAAAATAATGACTTACCTTTATGATGTGTATATCATTTTCAGATAGCATTTTGTATTTTATGTTACTGGACATTGGACTGGTTTAAGACCAAACAAAAAATTTATCAAGTAAGATGTAAAGAAATGTTAAAGCACTTGAATTTGTTCTGGTTGGCTAGTGATAGGGAGAAAAAGAAATAATTAAAGATTTTAGATGGAAAATTAGTTTTAAAAAGAAAAAAGTAAAGTTCTATGACAAGTGGGTATGAAATTAATTGGTTGTTTCTAAAAAAAAATTTTTAAATTAGTAATAAAAGAAAAACATGAAAAATATATGAGTAATAATTAGATAATTTTTTTTTTTCTTAATGAGAACAAAATGAGAGAAAATCAATGAATTCAAGAAATAGTGACTAACTGAGAACGTATTTAGAAAATAAAAGTGGGATTGCAAATTCAGGAATTGATAGATGATAAGAGGAAGAGGAGTTGATAAAATGATGCTTTGCTGTTGTGCTTTTTTTTTTTTTTTCCTATTCCCTCCTGCACTCAAATAGACTGAAGACGAGGTATCAGTATCTTCACATGTACGCAGGCATGCTCAGCAAGAGATGTGAATCTGATTCTTCTTAAATCATATGCTTCACACTGAATGAATAGAGATTATGGCCTTGATACCCAAAATATTTAATTCTATTGATTTTTGTATTCATTGCTTTATGCAAGGTAGTCTGCTTGGTGATTGGGACAGAAAAAATAAAACTATTCTTGATATCCTACATGTTGGGGTTGTTTTGCAGGGGGGATAGGTATAAGCAAACATATTAAACTGCCATTGATCTGGCCCTCTTGACATGTATATAAATGTCACTGTTCAACATGTTGAACTATTATATTTGAATAGTTGTCTGTTTCAATACATGTGCATTTCTTTGGATATAAACTTTTCCATATGAGAGCAGTTATATATATCTTGATCTGTAAAAACAAAAATTATGCCTATAATTGAATATATATCAAAGCCTAATATCATTTATCTGAGTATGTATATATATATATATATATATATATATATATATATAAAACACACACACACACACACACACATATATATATATATATATATATATATATATATATAGTGTATTTTGGCAGCAATCCTTCTTTTATACAGGTTTCATTGAAAATGAGTGACAAAGTACTGCAATTAGGCTTTTTTATTATATTTTTCTTGCATTCATACAAAAGATATATTTGAATATAGTGTGTAAGAACTATCCAAATTATCTTTGGATCCGAGAATTTTTAGTTAATCTATTTGCTACTGTCAAGGATGTTTTTTTTTTTTGTCTGAATATGCAGATTTTTTTATATAGCAATAGAAATGTTTTAATTCCTAAATGCAGTCAGCACATTGTGACCATGTTAGTGATATCAGCTATGAATTTTGGTCACCATGTGCTGTGTTCTGTAATCATATTAAAAAAAAAAATCTACATCTTCAGTTGAACAAAAAAACATCCTTGATAATGGCTAATATTTTAGCTAAAAGCACTCAAATCCAAAGATTATTTGGACAGTTCTTACACACTTCTTTTTGATTTGTACTTATGTAAGGTGTACTTGTATGTATATATTAGTAGGCTTATTTGAGTGTGTACTTGTATGTATATATTAGTAGGCTTATTTGAGTGCAATTATGTAATATAAACATTTTTATAGTGCTTACATATGCATATGTCACTTCCATGTGTGCATGTATAGGGATGCTATATGCATATGTGCATATATCTGACTATGAATTTATGTGAAAGTATCTATGAAAATAATGATTATGGTAGCTTCTATCTGCATTTAGTTTGTCTATTTTTAAACTTGGTGATTGATTGCTTTTTCATATTACTTATTCAAACTCACCCCCCTGCCAATAAAGGAAATCTCAAGGTTGTGGAGAAAGAAATTGTTGACAAGATTATTATAATAAAATTGTGAGTGAGTGAAAAAAAAAAAGGAAAACCAAAATTATAACCATAAAGTTTTAGTACATTCATGTAAGAGTAAAGTCTGTTAATATATATATATATATATATATATATATATATTTTTGGAAAATTAATGACAAAGTGCAAAAACTTTTTTTGCAACACATTTTGTCCTTTAGGATGTCATCCTATATAGGAGGGGTAGCTAATATTTTGAATTTTAAATTTATTTATTTGAATTTTTTTTTTTTTTTTTTTTTTTTTTTAGATGTGTTTGGGTATATAATGTACCTAATTTCATTTAGTTTGTGTTTTGATCACTTCCGTTATTAATTCACCACATTGCGATAATAGATCTACAAAGAAAGGTGAAATGTAAGAATCTGGATGCAAATTTGCTGTGGATTATTTAGTTATTAAAACACTCTCTATACACTTTTGTCTTAGTAAATTGCTTTCTCTTTTAATTAAACTTGCATTTTTTAAATCAAAATTATGGTCAGACTCATTACAATGAGCAAATAATGCATTGAGTGTGTTGTCTTGTAAAAGATCCCTTTTGTTTTCATGTAATATCTTATTTAAATTCATCAAAGTTTTGACTATGTGGCAATTATTACAAATGATAGTGTAAATTTTTCCTTCAATCCTTAGCTTATTTTTTGTATTAAGTTTTTTATTGTTTTACAAATAGTTGTAACAAATTTTTATGTTAAGCATACATAAATTCTTTTCAATTATAGTTGTGATAGAGTTGGTAAGTAGAAAGTATTTTTTCTACTTTTTCATTAATTTTCCTAACATTGTTGTGGTATACAAAAATGTATTTTGTGTGTGTTTTCTGGAAAACACATGGACAGACCTCAAACTATAAATCTTTTACTTTCAGCCCATTCTGAAGAATTGAATAAAGATTTACCTTATATTCATTTCAGAAAAAGGCTATATGAAGCTTTTGAGCCATTCTGAAAATAGGATGATGAAAAGCTATGAAAATGTATAAATAAATTTTAACAAGAAAATTGTAAGGAAAAGATACAGAATAAATATTAACAACTTTTTTACAAGAGGTCACACAACTTTATTATTTTTTTTTATCATGAGAAACATCAGCATAGCAGAAAAAGTACTATTTATTATTTAAGCATACACAGACACATTTCTTTTGTTTTTGATCTGATGAAGTCTAGTAAGGGTGAGACACATAATCTAGTTTCAATTAAACGGTTTCCATATTCTTCTATCTATCTCTCTTATATATATATATATATATATATATATATAAAATAAAATGATAAAAGCAAGATTTAGGCAGCATGATGTTCCTCTCTGAAAAGTGCATCCAACTCTTGACATTTTTATTTATTGTTCACACAATGTGATCTTTATGAAAACCATTTCGTTTTTTGTGAAGTTTTATGACTGACTTATTAGTGAAGAAATAGATCATGTGTGTTCAGAGTGTTCAAAATTTTTTTTCTGAAAGTTGATAGGTTACAATGAAATCCTCTTTGAACCAAACCATACTGAGAATTTCAGGGCCAGCACTGAAAATAGACTTTTGAATTTTTCCAAAGAAGAGCACTTGATGGAGTGATTGGCAGTCTTGGAGAATTTAAAAATGTGAACAACAAAAGTTTAGAAACCTCCTTTATTCATTTAAGACAAGGTTTGATTTTTTTTTTTTTTTTTTTTGTGGTAGGAAATCAGTAAAATATTGATTTTGGTATTGCCTGCAAATAAAATATTTTTTATGATACACCATTTATATCTGATATATGTACTGAGTAAAATTGTCCAAATCATGTAACAGCAAAATTGTCCAATTGTTAGATTAAGTTTTGAACTGTTGTATCTTAGAAATGATTAAAGATATCTTACTGGAATTCTCCAAGGTTTTTATAACGCTACTGGACTCTACTTTGAACAATAAAAATGTATAATTACTCTCCAAGTTTAACAGAAGAATCATGATGAAATCGATCATAAATGAAAATGACATGGTCATTATTAATTAATCATAGCTAAGGATCGGAAGCTAATGAAGAATTGAAATAATGTTCAAATATATATATTATGGCAGGATCATTTTTTAACTTATTCAAGATGATCTTCACCCTCTCTAATCCTGTCCTGGGTATGACGATAAACTACATCCACGTCTTGTGTAAGATGATAAACTACGTCCAACAGCAAGGCCTCTGATCAGGAGGTTTTGAGGAGCGTGGAACCACTTCTTAATTGCTGGTGTTCCCAGGTCCACCCTGACCTGGGGTGGTAGCACCTGTTAGGGTCCCAGCTATGTGCAAATAGTTAACCCTGAAACTGGGGTAAAAACATTATGAAAGTGTAAAAACAGGTTTTAATACCAGAAATACTTAGTAAAAAAAAATTTATTTCCAGCAATACATTTTTGAAAAAAAAATATTACCAACAATGTTTTTAAAAAATAAATATTACTAGAAATACATTTTTGAAAAAAAATATTACCAGCAATACATTTTTGAAGGAAAAATATTACCAGAAATAGATTTTTGACAAAAAATTACCAGCAATAAAAAATTTTGTCAGCATTAAATAACCCATTGAGATTAATATGCCGTAAAACAAACCAAACCAATCAAATATATATGTATACATACACACTTTTTTTTACCAAACTATCACTATGAATCTATTTCAAAATTTTGTTGGCATTAAATGACCCACTGAGGTTGATATACCATAAAACAAAACGACCACTCAACCAACCTCTCTAATCTTCTAACTTTCTGTCCTGGAGTAACAATGTGCCGCACAGGTTTCATGCATGATTACATTTTGAAGTCTTTTTTTTTTTTACTGCTCTTTGGACTGTCATAGCTGAAACTCTTCTCTCCATGCCAAACATCTTATTGATTAAGTTGGATCTTTTCTAATTGATCTCTTTAGTTCTAAGTTGAAATGATGATCCCTCTTCCTGTTGTGACCTCCTGATCTAGTTTTCCTCTTTACTCTTCCCTCTTTTTTTAAACTTATTCACCATTTTCTTAATGGTTTTTGAATGGGCTTTGAAGTTGGAAGTCCATATGAATGTTGGTACCATTACTGAAGGTCTGAATGATTTTTTTTCTTCTCACTGTTGCTCAGTTGAGAAGACAGTGGCACTGACACAAAATGATTTTAACCTGTTCTCTTTCTAGGGGAATAATTCAAAGTGTTTTTCTGTGATTCATACAATAGATGATGTCAAGATGGCTAAATATCTTATCTGAAAACCTGGATAAAAGAAACTTAATTAGTTTAGTGGTTTTTATTTAGATATTAAACATTTTGTGGGATGGACAACTAGCACATGCTGTTACAAACAGGGTATTTAATGTTTTTTAGGCTTACATCTATTGTAATCCAAAAGTTAAGGCATTATGAATATGTTAAATTTATCAACTTTTCCCATGTTTCACCAGACATTTCACACATTCCCCAACAATCACTCAATTTTTTTGAGGAAATCAATTGCACTTTAAATTGCTCAAACTTTTGGGGAACCTTGAAGTGTATATCTGTGCAGATACTTTTTTGTGGTGAATGTTGTCTGTAACTTTTGTGTGTATGAACATTGTTTTATTTTTTGTTTTGTTTTGTTTTTTTGTTTTTTGTTTTAACTAGTTTCTCTGTTTCCTCAATCTGAGCTGCTATCCATTACTCCATGTTCCTGAAGGAGAAAGTATCAGAACCTCAAATTTCCAGTATCTTGTTCAGATATGCTTTATATGGATTTCATGTCCCTGGTTGACAACAGTAAGATATGAGAGAATAATAGTAAACTTTGTTCACTGCCATCTGATTTCTCAAAGAACCATTCTAAAATAAGCGCATTGCCATCATATTTGTCATTAAATCTGAAAGTAGTCATATAAGTTTCATATTCTCTATTTATCGATCAACTTTAATCATATAGATTTCCCTGCATTTGATTTTATATTTATGCATGCAAGCCTTTGTTAATGAGTAGACATTTTTGGGTTTTTTTTTTTAATCTGAGTCACAGATTTTTATATACATCTACTATTATTAATTCTTACACATTTTTCTCCTGCAAAAGAACTGAAATGATTATGGCCTACCTCATTCCTTCATTTCTTTTATTTTTCCTTCAAAACAAAATTTAATATGCTGCTTTCTAAAGAGAAATTATTTCCAAATTTTGCCTACTATCAAACAGAAATATATGAGATAGAAGAAAAAGATAGTCAAGAAAAATAACAATCCCAAAATCATAACACAATAACCCATACACACACACACACACACACACACAAAGTATTGGGTTACTCAAAAAGTTTGTTTGGTTTATTAAGTAAACATAAAGCTTTTTTTATTTTCCTCATTAACTTTATTGAACAATGTATTTATTGTTTAATTCCACTATCTTCTGCTATCTTTCAGGCAACTTTATAATTCTATTCTACCAGAATTTTTATCTTACTCAGAAAAGCATTGTACCAGATGCCTTTTTGCAATCTTCTATGGAATTTAATTTTCTTATTTTGTTTATTCTTAAAACTGAAATAAATTTTCATGTAAAGGTGTATTATTTGGTGACTGAATGAACAAAAAAGTTTCCAGCAAAGTTGTAACAATTTTTATTTGGTTAACCAAGAAACATGCAGTCTAAAGTTATCCACACAGAATATCACATATATTTATTTATTTATTTTAAATTTTAGGAACTTTTTATTAATTTCTGCTTGTCTAACTGATATCAGTACTTGTCTGATTCAATTATTTGTTTCTCTAAAATTAGTTTAGAGTAGAGGTTTCCTTTCTAAAACCACCATATAAACAGTATCACTTTCATTGGGTGAAGACTGGTTTTTGCTGTTGTAAAATATACACATTTCATTGCTTGCCATAATTCATTTTTTTTAAAATGGGATGTTTTTATTAAACTTAAGTAACAAATTGCATATTGGAATACAGTCCAGTGTTTTGGGGTTTTTTTTTTATATGGAAGCTATCATAACCAAGAGGATCTAAATGATTTTCAGTGATTAATTTGGATATTTTGAGTATAACAGTTGTCTCATACATTGTACAGCATTGATTATTCTCAATACCTTGATTTGATCATTACCTAATTGTGGAGTATTAAGTGACAAATCTCCAATATAAAAATTTGCAAATCACTTTTGACATTTGATCATTTGCAATACCTTCTTCACAAATATTTTTTGTATTATCACATTTTTACCTTTGTAAAATAAATATCCCAAAATAATTTTCTTCTATTATCAGTAATAAAATATCATAAAAAATGATAATTATGACAATTTTCATACATGATGGTAAGGCAACTATCACAATAAAAAAAGTAATCTTTTTGTATGAAGTTAAAACTAAATGCTCCTAATGTCATCTTAGAATAAAAACTTTATACTACCCGATATCTAAAAAATTATATTTCTGTGGTAATATGTGGAGATAATTGAGAATATATTATAATGTAAATAAAAACATAAATATCTAATAGAAAAAATTAATATATTTTCAAAATAAATTTGTATACCTGATCAACTTTGAAAAATAGAAAAGAATTAGCCTTGAGGATTGCTTAAATGTGACCTGGAAGTGATTGCATGCCTGAATCAGTTGTACCTTGTTCATGTTATCCAACATGTCTATGATTGACAAATTTCAATATGCCTTTGGTAATGTAGGGTTACTCAACAATGCCTCAGAAAACAGTAGTTTATTCAAATAAGGAAGGCTATTTGATTTAAAATGGATCATATTGCTAATAATCTTACATCAGTGTTAGCGATTCTATTTGTGCTTAATATTTGGTTTTATCTGATCTATCCAGGAAAAGATCCAAACATTTGGAATATCTCAAGGACCAGCTGCATGGTTTTAATGCAACATGGTAACTAATCATAAAGACCTTACCATATGCATATGAACAGGCACTCTTCTATGGGGTTACTTAAGTTGACATTGAAACAACATGTGTATTGTGTGATCCTCATATTTATAACAAATGTCCAAGTTTTGCTTGAAACTTTGGCATTCATCTGTGAAAATATTCAAATGATTAAGAAATCATTGAGTAAAATCCAGATGAAAGTTTGTTATCAATGCTTCAAACTTGGCTTGGAAGCCATTGAAAGTAATTCATGTTCTGAAAGTCTCTCAACAAGAAGAAGAGCTGAAAATATTGAAAGAATACAGGTTACAATCAAAAGAATTCAGCAATTACAGTACAGTGTGGGAATTGGATAACAATCTGGGGACTTCACAGACTATCCACATTCTTAACATCTTGTGTAGAGTCTTTTGGCAAAACATTACATCACTAAGATTTGGCGCCTTATGATTTCTGGCTTTTCCCAAAGCTAAAATTGCAATTGAAAGGCAAGACATTTGAGACTGTACAAGATTAAGAAGAATATAGTGAATACAGCTGACAGTAGTTCCTTAACAGGATTTTGCAGACTGGTTTGAAATGTGGAAGCGATTCTAAGATAAGTATGAAATCCCAAAGAAACTACTTTGCATTTAGTAGGCTATATTTTTTGTTAGTATTAAAATAGCTGGATCATTTCTGAACATTCTGCATATATTAATGTTTTGAAATTTGTTTCAGTTCAGTGTTTAATTTATTTTTGTGGTAACTGTAAATAAGATAAAATAAGCCAGCAAAATGTAATGAGAATACTATCTTAAATGAAACCTTGCTAAGTGATTCTGTTCATTTTCTTTTCTTTTTTTTTTTTTATCAATCCACCTGAAGCAAGGCAATAATGCCATTAAGATGCAAGGAGCTACTGGGAGTGAAAGAGAATGAAAAAGAATTTAGAAGTAACTGGAAACCCAATCCTAAACAGGAAAACAGGGATAAATTTCTACTTCTGTTGAAAAGACCAAGGTGGAGTGTGAACTAAATGATAGGCAAACCTGACTTGCATGTTAAGTGTAAATAGAATATTTATATGTAAAGTGATTCAGTTAATTGTTTACAAAGTGTACTTATCTAAAACAGAACAAACATTTTACTTCACACAAACATTTAATTTGAAATAGCAGTGACTAAACACATATTTGTGTGTTTATTGTTTCATTTTTTTATTTACATATACATTAAATTTGCTGGTCTTGAATAGATGTATGAAGGACTTGTCCAAGCACTTAACCATTGCCTTTTTAGATAAAGGCCCTAAACACAAATGTTGCCCCTGCATTGAGAAAATCACAAAAAAATAGGACACAACCCACCTTCCTGCAAAAATATCATCAGACTTATCCCATATCTTGCCTTCAAATATTTCAAGTTAATAATGAGTTTCATAAACTTTTTTCTTTTCATTTCAAAGCCTAAATGCTTTTCTCCATCATCATAAATAAACATAAGGAGCACAGGAATCAAGTTGAGAATCTTTGTCAAATGCACTTCAGTTAGTTACTATTCATTAGTTCTGTTCATTGAAGTGAAATGTTCTTTGCAATAAAACTATACATTTTTCTTTAATGCTATTTCCATAAATGAGAGCATTATGTTTGTATATATCAGTACAAGCAGAAATTAAATATAGTGCATTTGCTCTTAATTGGTATCCTTGTTGTTGTTGTTGTCATCTGCTGTTTTGTTAGTTACCATAACAGAGGCCTCGACCCATTTTTTTGTAAGGGTGGGGAATTATGCATGTAATGGGAAGGGAAATGTGGTGATGGAATGTGTTGCCTTGGAATGACAAAATATTGATGCTGCTTTATTATAGATCTTGTTGATGTTGTTTCTTTTCATAATCGGTTGTAATACTTGATGTCAGCCTCACATTTGGATTGTCATCATCATCAGAGTAATGACAACTATGATCACTATCACAATTCTAACTGTTACTCTATCTACATTTTGAGGATTATCATCAAAACAAGCATTGTCATTATTGTTGCACCTCCTGATTATAACAACATCAGTTGTGTTAGAAGTACATTCTGATGTCTGTTGTAAAGACCAATGATGTTTTGATGAAACCATTGACAGGGATCTTATATTATATCTTTCAAATTACCATATCTGTCTGAAAATGATACAGCTACTTCATATTAATAAACAGTAGCATATTTAATTCAGTGATACTTTATTCCTTTGAAACTACTCTCCTTGGGACCTCACATTCCAGCATCTCTCCCACTTTTCAAACAAAGGCTATCAGTTGCAGGTAGCCAAGTCTAGAAGTGGGAGAAATGTCAGACTTTGGCGATGTGATAATTTGCTAAAAATCCTTTCACAAGATATGAAGAATGGACACTTTGGATAGGTTCCTTGCAGACTGTTCCTGGAATCCTCAGATCTTCTAATTTTCTTTTTGTCAATTGCTGATTTCCTTTCATTACAACTTTTCAGTATATTTTCAGTATTTTCATGTTTTCTGTTTTTTTTTTTTTTTTTTTTTTTTTTTTTTTTTTTTTTACAGTAGGGTTCATCCTGTACAATGCCTGGGGACCAATTAAGGTAGAGGGTTATGTTAAGGAGTAGTTTATATGGATAGAAGGGGAAGATAAGTTGACTCTAGACTCGAACAGGTTAAGATTGTAGTGATCAGGGAAACATCCTCTTGGGAGTCTGTTCCATAGGGCATCAGTTCATTGGAAGAAGATATTTGAGTGGAATTTACTTCTCACTGATGGAATATAGAGGGAATGTGGATGGTTTGCTACTATGTAAGTGACATGGTGGGTCCTAGCCATGAAGGTTAAACCTGATGGAACCAAGCAATGTAATTCATTTGGGCACTTTACATAGAAGTAGTGATAGAGCAGTGAGAGACATCCTGCCTGAGAGAGAGAGGTTGGAGGGTGGAAAATAATTCTTCTCCAACAAAGGCTCAGAGATGCTTTTGAAATTTATCAAGACTGGAGGTTTGGGCAGCTCCTGTCCAAATATGACAATAGTAACTCAATTTTCAGCCTGATCTGGCTCTTATAAAGGTAGAGGATAGCATGAGGAGTCCGGTACTTACTGGAGTGGTACAGGGAGTTACTGGAGTGGTACAGTGAGAACATTTTACCTGCATCTTTAGCGATCGATTTTATATAGGAATTTCACTTGCAGTTGTGTGAGAGTTTGAGGCCCAATATTCTCTCAAGGCATGGGGCCTCCTCGAAGAGACATCCATTCATTGTGACTGGTGGTAATCCAGGGTCTGATTGATGGTGATGGAATGTAACTAGTTTAGTTTTAGAGGCATTGAGTGTAACCAGACAGTTTTTTTTCCCAATGAGAAGTTAGATCATAACAGAGGTCAGCTATCCATTTCTGATCATCAAGAGTTTTAAAGTTGCACTCATATATCATTGGCATAGATATTTATTCTTAGGCAGATCATTTATGTACATCAGAAAGAGGGTTAGTCTGAGAAGTGACTTGGGGGACACCTGTGTTGACTGCCAGGGCCTCAGATGACTGGATGTTAATAACTACCTTCTCCACAACCTCCTATCTCTTGATCAGCATTTGTCCCTATTCTGCCATTCATTCGTACAAGTTCATCATGTAGGTGGCCCACCGCCTTCTCCTGTCCCTTTTTCCTTTGAAAACTGTGAGTATCAAATTCTCCAATTCCTCTTTCCTCGTTATGTGTCCAAGAAATTTCAGCTGTCTCTTTCTGATTCTGAGTATGTATCCTTTTTGATATTTTCATTGTTAATACACTGTATCCTTGGTATTCTCAGAATATCTCTGTAGAACCACTTTTGGAATTCATCTTTTGTTATTCCAATGCACATTTGGATTTCAGTGCTTCATTTTCCAGATATTTAAACTTCTCTGCTAGTCTGAGGTTGACATCTGCAATTTATAGTTTGCATCATGAACTTTTTTCTCTTGCTGACAACCATACTTTCTGTCTTGATTTTTAGCCCTTTCTTCTCACTTTCCTTTGCTACCTTCTGTAGGAGTTCATGTAGATTTCCTTCTGTGTCTGCCATCAATACAGTGTCATCTGCATATCTTATATTGTTAATATTGTGCCAACCAATAATAAATCCTGGTAGGGTCTCCAGCTCCCTAAAGATATCCTCACTGTAAATCTGATGAGAAGACATATCGTCTTACGCCCCTTTCTAAAAAACACTCATTGCTTGCAAATATTTCCCTAAATTCTTCACAAGTACATGTAAATGTGTAACATTATTTTTAAATGCCTGGATATTGTTTACTCAGTGTTGTCCAAATCCCATTTACTAACAGAAGGCCTAAACATTGACACCTTATAAAAATATGTAGAACTAGAATTCATTTTGAAGTC
This sequence comes from Acanthosepion pharaonis, assembly GCA_903632075.3. NCBI lineage: Eukaryota > Metazoa > Mollusca > Cephalopoda > Sepiida > Sepiidae > Acanthosepion > Acanthosepion pharaonis. The sequence goes on along the minus strand of CAHIKZ030003576.1, from coordinate 3,078,164 downwards.
AGGTAAAATAAAATGCCATATTTTCAGTACTGCATAACTACAGGACATGTCAATAGGGGATATCATATTGATGAAATATCTCTTGAGCTTCTCCAAAAGAAAAACATTTTTTACAAGATATCTCACCAGTCAGTCCCAAGTGGTTAAGCAACATGTCTTCAGTGACCAGATACAATACTCAGGCTTGTATTATACTTTCCAGCCATCATCAAATATTGCTTCATCACACTATTGTGGGCCAATGAATTATTAGATTAATCCCAATGATGTTGCTTGAGAATGCTGGAGAATTTGAAGTTAATCATTCTTGTCATTAGACTATTTTGCTATGATTACAAAATAATTAACATAAAGCATTCTAATATGAGAAAGTGCTGAAAAGTTTTTGGCCTTACCTAGAAAGGATTTAAAAAAAAACTGTGGTAAGATTTTGGAGTTGGGCTTAGAACTTTTCAGTACCCCCTCATAAATATCAGGTCATCCCATAAGTTCTGTCCGAATTTTAATTTTTTGTTAAAATGAATGAAATTTAAAGAGTATTTTATAATGTCTAATGGAGCTGAACATTATTTTTATGTTTAGATGCATTTAAACTGATCAAATTTTATTTCAGAGAACAATAAAATTAAATTTTGTTTGATTAAAACCCTGCTAACATGGAAGTACCCAAGAATCATTTGAGGCACATGATGCTTTATGTGTTCAAGAAAGGAAACTCAGCAGCTGAAGCGGCTAGAAACATTCACTCAGTTTAGGGAGAGGAATGTGTGAATGAAAGAACTTGCAGAAGATGGTTTGCAAAATTCAGAGGTGGAGATTTCACCCTTGAAGATGAAGATCGAACCGGACGCCCAGTTGAGTTTGATGAAAAGCTTCTTGAAGCAGCCCTTGAAGAAAATCCTGCTTTATCAGTTGAGGAATTGGCAGTGGTTCTCAGTTCAAACCATACAACTGTTCATCGTCATCTTGAACAACTTGGAAAAGTTCCTAAACTTGGAAAGTGGGTGCCTCATGAATTGTCTGAAAACAACCTCAAATCCTGAGTTGACATCTGCTCTTCTTTCCATTCTCGCCAACTTGTTTCATCTTTTTTAGATAGACTTGTGACTGGCGACGAAAAATGGATCTTTTATCAAAATGTTAAGCGTCGTAGACAGTGGCTTGATAAAGGGGAAGGACCCCAGCCACAGCCGAGAAAAAAACTTCATGGGCAAAAGGTTCTTCTTTCAATCTGGTGCGATCACCAAGGAATAATCCACTTTGAATTCTTACCATCTAATGCAACAATTAATGCTCAAATATACTGTCAGCAATTAGAGCATTTTAAACCAAGCTTTGAGGAAAAAAAAAACCTGCTCTAGTGAATCGAAAAGGGTGATGTTTTATCAGGACAATATCACCCCACACAGCAAGTGATTCTTGCTGTGTGGGGTCGCATTGTCCTGATCACAAAAGATCAAAGAACTTGGTTGGGAGAAAATTCCTCATCCAAATTATTCTCCCGATCTTGCTTCTTCAGACTACCATTTGTTTTGTAGCTTACAGAATCATTTGGAAGAAACAGCTTTTGTAATACAGGAAGAGGTTAACACTGACATTTGTGAGTTCTTGAATCAAAGCCAAAAGAATTTTACAGTAATGGAATTAGTAAGTAGTGTTAATAGATGGAAGGAAGTCATAGATAATCAGGGAAAATGCATTGTTGATTGTAATTAAATGTAATATTTGGTCACTTGTTTTCTTTATTCAAAATTCGGACAGAACTTATGGGATGACCTGATATTTGGTTGATGTCAAGTTACTGATTAGGAAAGATCTGAAAAGTCTGCTGCAGCTATTTTAATATAGAAACTGTTACTAAGGTTGAGCAGACACTATGTTTATTGGATTTAATCTTGTGAAATTTATCACCAAGCCAAATAAGTACAAAGTGTTTCATACTGTTTGACAAGCACCTTCATGTTTGTTTGGTCTAGTGGACAAGAAAAGCCTAGTTACCAAAACAGTGACAAAAACAACAAATGGTCATAGTAAGAATTTTTCAAATTATGACAATGACTCATGTTTAAAGTTCCGACAACAAAAGTTGTCATTTATTGGAATATAAAATTGCTTAAGAGTGTCAAAAAATGGAGCTGAATAAATGAGTTTGAAATATTAATTGCGTACAATAATTTCTGTCAAATACCTATGAGAAAATCATGAACCCATAATTCTGTTCTTTTATCATTGTTTTGATAATTATTAAACTTAGTACAGCACCAAATAAAATGGAAGGAATGTTCAAAGTAGTGTATTATTAGATTTCCAAGTGTTGAGAGTTTTAAAGCAAGCAACCTTAGAATAAATACTGAACATCTGGCTTTTACATAGGATCAACCAACCTTTTTCAGTGGTGTGAAATATGCAACCAACTTGGCAATATTGTAGGCATTGTTTGTTTTGTTGTCAAAGATTTTGGAGAAAAAAAAATTTGAAGGAGATACTGTGAAAATTACGATTATCATTCAAAAAAAAAAATATATATATATATATATATATATAATGAGAGAGGGTGTATGAAAAATACTTTTATAAAGTTTTGGAACAGGTTCCTCAGACAAACCAAGGACAAAGTCCATAGAAACATATGCCCACAAATCCTTTGTTCTTGAGTGATTAAGTTTAAAGAAAGTTTATGGTGGATGGTGCTGTGTTGCCATGTAGACTAGGTTACATCTGTCATTTGTGTACATCTGTAGATAGTCTAACTTCAATGTCTAATGTGTGTAGTAGTAATGTAACTGAGAAGTGTTCTGTTCAACAATGGCAGGAGATTCATATCATGAGCAGGCAGACATGATTTTTACATACAGACATGAATGGTAGTGAATACAAACTTAATAACTCAAAAATGAAGGATTTGCATATATATGTTTATATGGACTTTTTCCTTGTTTTGATGCAAAGTATTTTGATACACCCTGTGTGTGTTTTATTTATTTATTTATTTATATATATATATATATATATATATATATATATACACACACACACACACACACATTTGTGTATCAGCACACTTCATGTATATTGCAACAGCTGAATTTTCTTTTTGTGAAGAATCTGACTTTTGTGTATAATGTGACTCCAGCTTCTGAGCAATACTAGTAGGTCTGCTGTAGTCAAATATTGTAATACTGGGCATCATCCTGGATATATTTTATACCAAATAAATGGTCTTCATTCCTTTTTGTACAAAGCTACGCCAAAATGCTTAGGAAAAACTGCTTACCATAAAATATCTTGTACAGAGATTTAGATACCGTACTTTGTTTTCATGTAGTCTCTTTTGTTATATATATATATATATATATATATATATAAATAAAATGATTTTGTGTTGATGCTTATGATATAGTTGTGCATTATGTCTCTGGAGAACAAGTAGGTAATATTATTTTTTAAGGCTTCTCAACCCTTTGCACGTTATTTAAAGTCAGAAAATATTTTTTTAGATTGTAATAATTTTTTTTTAAATGATTTTGTTATAAAAGTTTTACTAATTAACCCATAGCTGGGGGATAGAGGTGGATTCATACTTTTCCCAAAGGTATTTGTATGTAAGTGAATATAATTAACCCAATTGACAATTCCGAGCCATTATCTATTACACCACCTGTTCATCCAAGCTTACAGCACCTGGTTCCTCACAAGTGGTCACTCACCTGTCTTGACATTGCTTAACTTGTGATCATGTGGGAACTGGTGTTTCAATGTGATATAGCCGTAAACCATGAGAAGGTAACTGGTCCATTTGTTAATGCATCAAAAAATGAAATTGATAAACCAAGTTCCAATTCTGGTCACAGCTATCAAGATTACTTTTATGTTAATTCCCTGGGGAAATGCATGAATGTCATCCCTCTCTGCACCCAATTTCATCACCAGTTATCTTGACTGATTTTTCATTTACATGTCACAATTGAAGGTAAGGGGGGGGCACATATCTTTCCCTTTGTAATTAGCCAGGCAGTCACAGAAAAAAAATGACTGCTATATTGACAGTGACTCATAATGGAAGCTAATGTATGTATTAGCATTCAAAATAGAATTAGTGTCTATGAATGTCCAATAATAACTTGGAATCCTAAAATTCTTAACAACTACAGTTTGGTTGTTTTTAATCATTGACATAAATAATAAAAAAATAATTTTGTTTTTGAATCTGTGGAGAAAGTAAAAGAAAATGTCTATGCAATTAAGTATATTAAATACCAATTTAATATTCTTTCACTTGAAAAAGAATTCAAGTCTTTTTGTGCAATGATGCAACATTTTAGTGGAAGACTGTCAAATTGAACAGGTACAAATCTTGGATCAATGGAAAGCTTTTCATGTAGTTAACAGTAAGCAATGGAAGTTTATTTTTAATATGTTGGGATTATGTGGTTATTATGAGAACCAATGCATCATGTAACTTTGTTAAATTAACACTTCTTCAGAGTTGGAAATGTTTTATTTATTTTACTTATTTTTTAACTGCTTTATCTGAAGACTAATAGAATTGTAATATAACTTCTCACAAAACCCCAACAAAAAACAGCAGTAATTTGTAAACAAAGCTAGTTGTTACTTGCTCTTAAATAATACATTTTCCAGATGATCATAGTAACCGATATGAGGATTAGGATTATCATTAATCTTTGACAAATGTCACCTTGTAAGGCCAAAAAGATTAGTTATAAGTAAAACCAAATTTGCAGTGAGTGTCATGGCTCATCTGGTAGAATCTTTATTCCTTCCAAAACAAAGTCCAAGCTGTTGTGGGCATTTATAAAATTTAATTTGAAAATGTTTAGAAAGATAATGAAAGTATGTTAGGGGAGGTTCAATAACATAAAGGCAGTTAATGAGAGCTTGTATGAAACTACTTATTTCAACTGTAGGCAAATGTCACTGCAAAGCAAATACATTTGATCTTTTTGTGAAAACCTGTCTTTTTTTCTAATATTTGATCATGTTGAAATCAAAGAGTAACTTGTTAATAATTTCTCATTCTGATCAAGCTCTTTAGATGATTCTTTTTCTTCTATGTACTGAGTCCGTTTGGAACATTGTTAATCATGTTCTCCACAATTTCTTGTCCCTTGCAACTCTTAAATTTTTTCTCTCTTTGCAATCTCTCACAAACCCTGTAAATTTTGTCGTTTTATTGTCACTCCTAAAGCCTGTTCTGCCATCCATTTATGCAAGCTCATTAAATAGGTTATGTGTTTTCTTCTCTCCTGTGAGTATCAAATTTTCCAAGCCCTCTTTCCTCATCATGTGCTCTAGATTGTCACTTGATGTTTAGTAGAAGTGTTCTTTTTGTTGCCATTATCTCTAGAATGTTGTCATTGCTCACATGTTCAGTCCATGGTATTCTCAGCATCTTTCTGTAGAATCACATTTCTAGAAAATGGAATAATTCCATGCTTATGGACTCTTTCTGGTCTGGCCCAGCCTGAATCCCAATTGGGCTAATAAGTATATGTTCAACTCCCAGTTGATGGGACAGGGGTGAATTCTTTCTAAAACCTGATAAAGTAAACCCCTCTGTAGAAGATTGCTCTGGTTATCAAATTTCCTGTCTATTTTTATAATAAACTAGCAGTGGAGCTCGGCATTGCAACAGTAAGAGATAGATCAAGTATCGACCATCATAAAGACTGAAAAATAAAATTGACAAAGATTATTGTTTAAGGTTGACGGACACGCATGTCTTAATAGTTTTTTGTTTTTTTTGTTTTGTTTTGGGTTTTTTTTTTATGAATTGGTCAAACTCAAACAAAAACATTGTTTTCAATCGTTATGAGTCTACTGATTGAATAGAATTTTATTATAAACAATTGTCTTGTAATTGGAATTTTTAAAGCATTCTGAATGTAAAAATAAAGAAAAAAGTGTGCAAGACAATAAGAAACACTACCTGCCCAAAAAAGTGAAGTTTTGTTGAAATCGGTTGAAAAATGTAGGAAATCCGATCCCATATATAAATGAACACACACACAAACCTGTTTTATAATAAGTATAACTCGATATGAATTGTCCCCCTTTCATTTTCATGATGCCTCTTAATCATGTTTTCAAATTGATTTTGTGCAAAAACAATTGTTTTTCCAATTTTTTGGCGCTGTCAGTACCACCGCAAGGTAATTTTACGTAGTCCTGTGAAGTTTTGTTGAAATCGGTTGAAAAATGTAGGAAATCCGATCCAATATATAAATGTACAGACACACACACAACCAGGCTTTTATAATAAGTATGATTATATTATTTAAAATTGATTTTTGACACTTTGATCTTAAAGACATTCTGTATTTAATCCATCTTCTTTCTTCAATTTCTTTTTTTTTATATTCAATCTTATCCTTTTCTTTCTTCACAAATGTCTTTCCTTTCCACTCTCTCTTTTAAAAATTTTCTTATTTCCCAACTTTACTCTCTCTCTCCTCACTTTTCTATGCATTTTATTATATTTTGCTCTTTTTTTGTTTTTCTTATATATTTATTCTTCTGAGTGGGCCAAGGATGTTTGTGGAATTTAAATCCTGACAATTTTACAGAAGCTTCTTCAGGCGGCATATCTGGTTTCACTACTCAATTCTTTCTTGGCCTTCTGCCTTTTGTGTTTGCAATAAATGAAATTTTCTTTTCTTTCTCTCTTTCCCTCATTATTTCTTTTATATCCTTTCTTTTTGTTCCCTTTGTTCTTCTATCTCCTTTATTCTTTTACCTTGTTTCTCATGTTGTCATATTCTTTTCTCTCGATCTTTCACTTGACTTTCCTTTTATTAATCCTCCCTCTCTTATTTTCTTTAGTCTTTTCTTGTACCTCCCTTTCCCTTGTCTGATTAGTAAATTAACTAAGAGTGTTTTTTTTTTTATGTCAATAGTTCTGTTACTGAAAACATTTTGCCACCTGAAGATGTCTAGAAACAATCTGACCAACTTGGAACTGCTTTCACTTTCATCTCACATGAATGGAGCCTTGTTTTTAGTGTGGTGGTGTTCTGGGGAAACATACTTGATTCTTTGCCAAATGAGTACATAAGTGGGTGTAAATGCAAATGTATTGTGCAAATATAAATGCTTCACAAAACAGCTTTTTATTTTAGAAAAAATTAGACAACATTGTGTCAAATCAGTGATAAATAGATAATTAAACTGAAATTCTAGGCTTAATAAGTAAGTATGAGTGTGCAATTCTGTACATATTTGTCTATATTTCTATTTATATATATTATAATATCTCATTATGTACACTATTTACATTGTTCAGGCTATCGTCCTCATATTTGTTACCATATTTATCATGTTTCGGCTGTTGTACACTCCAGCCTTCTTCATGTGGTTGGAATGTCAAACTGAACCCTTTATTTCGCTCAGAGGTAGACTGTTCTAGTTCCACATGCCTTGTGTAATGGACGTCAGTTATCCGTTATCTTCTGTTAATTCCCCTTTCCAAGTTCTCCACTGCTTTAACCAGGTATTGAACTCAAACTCTTTGGGTTCTGTCACTGGATCTAACTAACGCCTTTATCCACTGTGCCATGTGTCATCTTATTAACCAATTCTAAGGAAGGTGTGTATAATAAAAAAAAAAAAAATTCTAACTTGATAAGTAGGATACTGCCTTTATTTAATTTACATAGAATAAGTGCTTGCTTGATAAATGCTTCCTCCAATAATAAATTTCAAAACAGTTTTATAACATGAGAAAAATTGGGAGGGATGTATCTAGCAGTGGTAGAACATTAAAGATGGAATAGTCACAGTTGGGACATCTGCCGCTGAAGTAGTAATGTATGAATGGTTTAATGTTTATAACAGGCCAAGGATTTTAGCAAATTGAAACTTATAGCTACAAAATTGCTTAAAAATAATCATTTTTGCAAAGAATACTGAAATGGTCAAGGTGTTTAACTTTTTCTGTCTTTGCATAGAGCTCACTGATATATTCCTTTTTCACATATGATGATAATGCATATGCCTTGTGTAAATAATCTTCAATATTTAAGAACTGCATTAGTGTTCTTACAAAATTAATATTCAGAAGAGATTTACAATACCATGGATTTTTCATCATATGCTCATACTTTCATGCCGTTCTTATGTCTGTAGAATGATTATTATTCATGTTTTATATTCAGGAAAATTAAAAATGAATTTTCAATATTTGCTTAATTTGTTCCAACAAATTTCTTCAGTATAGACATGTTTGCTATGCTATTACTCAGTGCAAATATGAAGTCTTTGTGTATTTCTCTTGATAATAAGCTGTCTGTAGTTTTTCTTTTGGAGGTAAATTGTATAAATTGTATACTTCCCGAGTGTTGTAGGTCCACTTTTCCTTTCCATTTCCTTAAATCAAAAAGTGGCTTATAGCCACATCATGTTGAAACACCAATTTCCATACAATCTCTAGTTAAGCAACATCAAGCCTGGTTGGTACCTAGATGGGTGACTGCTTGGGAAAATCAGGTGCTGTAAGCTTGGATGTGTGTGTGTGTTGTGTAATAAGTAATGGCTTGGAATTGTGAATCTGAGAGCCAAGTCCCAATTCCCGTTCGGTTCATTTTATTCACTTAGGCACAAATAACTCTTGGGAAAGGTATGAATCCACCTCTTCTCCCTCCAGCTATGGGTTAATTAGTAAGACTTGTATCAGTAAACCATTAATATCTTTGAAAAAAATCTTACAATCTAAAAATATTTTTTTCTGGCTGTAAATAACCTGCAATGGGGTGATAAACCATAGAAAATGAATCAATCAAATCAAATAAAATTATGTACAACTTTGTTTTACTAGTTTGTATATTAGTAAATCTTTTTACCTGTATTCCTGACTTAATGAAGTGTATATTGATACATATGCAAATCCAAAATATAAACCAAGTCATTCTCACCATTTCTCACTTATTCACTCCATTTTTTTCTTCTCACTTGTGATTGCTGTTCTTAATCTGGTAGACTTGAATTTTATAGCTGTTTGTTTTATTTTCAGTTTTCTTACAACCAAAATGCTGAACTAATCCAACTGACATTTTTTATGGCAAACATTGATAAAGAAAAATTGAACCATGTCCTTTTTTCTTCTTCTGCACTTAATTGGTTACTGGATATTCTTGTGAATGACTATATTGATCTTCAAATTACTTTTCCTTTCAAAGAATTACAATGATTGTGATGTCGAAGACTGATTTGATTCAAAGCAAATAAAATTGACAGGTAGATCACCTGGTGCAGTTTTCAGATAAAAAGATTCAGCTGTGAAACATTTGTCTACTGGGCAAAATGGTTTTGCATTTTCTTTGCTTTGTATTTTTTCAATGAAGAAGGGAAAAATCTCAGGAGAAAATATAATTTATAGTAAATACAAATGATTAATTTGTGAGTTGAATAGAATCACCCAATCAAATGCATATATAACAAAGAAAAAGGGATTTAAACCAAGAGGAAAGAAAGGGAGAAGAAAATCCAGAGGAAAAAGAAGAGAAACTTTGTAAAGAAAGAGGTGGGGATGCTCATAAATTGATAGAATTCATGAGGCCAGATAGAAAACAAAATTGAAAAAATATAACCAATGAATCCGTGTATGAAAGGAAGCAAGAAAATATTAATATATATTTTAATATTAATTTTTTTTTGGTTTAAAGAAAAAATGTAACATGATTTGATTTCCTATTTTTTTTCTTCAGTCTTTAAAAAAATTGAGGTTATGTTAACTTTTGTACAAAATTTAATAGGTTAAAAATATTTTAAGGATATAGATTTAAAATATGAAAAGTATTTGATAAACCAACATAATCTATTATAAATATCAAGAGCAAATTATTTTCTAATTTTTAGGCAAGAATCATCTTTTTGAATTTTTTTTTTGATAATATATTTATATTTTGTAGGGTAGTAAAATGCTATGTCTGAGTGAAATAAGGCTATATTTTAGTACAGAAATGGAGACGGTATCAGTACTTAAAATCAAACCATTGTATGAAGAGTCTACTTTTGTTTTGTTTTTTTTTTTTTTTTTTTTTTTTCTAGCATTTTTTTTATTGGGAAAACACATTTAATATATTTGCAACTTGATACAAAGTAAGAAAAAAAAATTGGTATGTATTACACACACACACACACGCACACACATGGGGCAAAACTTAAGATGAAAGAATTCTGCATTTATTTTAGCATGACTGAATAACTGCATAAAAGTAAACATTGTCTAATGAGAGGCATATATATTTTCCACATATTCTTCTTTTCAACCAATTGGTAGTACTATTCTCTATATCAATAAAATCTTTTATCTCATTTAGTCATAAACAGTTGAAATTTGATGGGGTCAAAATAGCATAGTAAATACGTGTTAACCATTTTATAACTCGTGTAGTATTTTGATAAGCTTACTACAAAAAACTTATGAGGAACAACTTGTCAAGTTTGACTGGTTCTCCTGAGTTTTTGTTGAGATAGCTGAAGTTGTTAAACATGGCTAAGGCTATTGTTTCTTTTTGTAATGATGTTCACTCTGGACAAGGCCCAAAAGCCACTTGGGGTAGAGGATTACAGAGTAAGAGGTACAATTTATGCAGATATATAAGCAAGGTAACAGTTAACCCCAGACTTGAAAAGGTTAAGATTGTAGTGATCAGGAAAGCATCAACTTGGGAGACTGTTCCACAAAGCAGTGGTTCGTGGAAAGAAGCTGCTTGAATGGAACTTACATTTCATCAATGGAATACAAAGTGGGTATGACGGTGGTTCACTATAATGTGTGTGGCAAGGTGGATCTTAGCTGTGAAGGTTAGAACTGGTGGGACTAAGGAATTTCCATGGAAATAGTGATAGAGCAGTGAGAGGCTTGCAAAGTTTCATCTGTGAGAAGGGGGTTGTAGGGTGGGAAATAATATTTGTCACCCACAAAAGCCTAGAGACGCTTTTGAACTCTATCAAGACTCGAAAGTTAAGACTGGGCAGCTCCTGCTCATACATGACAGCAATATTCCATTTTCGGCCAGAACTGGCTCTTGTAAAGGATAGCATGAAGAATCAGGTACTTATTGGAGCAGTACAGGGAACTGACCATTTTTCCAGCATCTTTAGCGATATACTGTATGTATGAGTTCCACTTGAGTTTCAGTTTGTTCCAATAAGCACTCAAGATATGGGGTGTCCTTGATGGAACATCTGCTCATTGCGATTGGTGAAAGTTCTTGGTCTGATCAGTGATGATGGAATGTCACTAGTTTTTTTTTTTTTTTATTACTAGTTTGACTGCATCTTATTATTGTTGCTTTTTATTACAATACTCTTTAACCCCTAGATGAAAGAGTACAAAATCAGAAATAAGATTTAAACTTGCATATAAATAACTGCTAATAGTGTTGTAAGATTTTTTGTGGTTTGTAAACTCATCTCATAAGCTATTGACAGTGATAACTGATCTTTGCTATATATTGCAATCTCATACCAGACGAAACCAACCATAAAAGAAAATCAGAAGTTTGGTCAGATTTTGGGAAGTGGATAAGGTCAAGAACATTTTAACACACCCACTGTGTGTGTGTGTGTGTGTGTAAATTAATTACAAATAAGTTGAAGCTGATTTCAGTATTTTTTTCTGCTTTTTAATTTTATCCATTATTTTACCATCTCCTCTTTCTTCCATTTGATTTCATTATTTTATAATTTTTATATTAACCATTTATTTCTATTGATGTCAACAAGATGAGATGAAATAAACATCAAAATATTAATAAAACCAGTCATTTACTTGTCAAATTCTGATTACTTAATTATTTTAATTATCCTTTTTATATGCACACATAGTGGGAGTAGGTTATATAGCTATAGGTACTTTGTATTAATATATGTACTAGCAGGACCGATGTAAATTACATGGATTTACTAATACATTTGTTAATGCTGCACTCTGTACTTTTCAACGTTTCAACCATAGTTATAAGAAAAGCGACATAAAAAAAAAAAGTATTGAAATGTCCTCAACAGATTGTTGGGTCACAAAACATGATTTAACCCGTTACAAACAACAGCCTTTATTAAAGATGCGCTCCCCCTCCAAACCCTCTCTGTGTCACACTCTCTTTTTGACTCCCTACATCACTCCCTTCTCTCTCTTTCTGTTTCCCCTCTCAGTATCAGTGATACCAAGCATGACACACACCATACGTAGGTAGAAGCATATTAATATATATATATATATATGTATGGATCTCTCTCTTTCTCTCATATACACTGTTTATTTTATTGAAACACTGATAAATATTAAGATATATGTTTGTGTCTATATGTCTTCATTTAGAATTGTAGGTGTGACTGTATATACAGGATGTGAATGTTTGTATGTGAAGCAACAAATGTCTTGATGGCAATGGCTGAAGAAATAATTTATGCATTTATTTGTGAAAATACCTTGGAAACTCTACTTCTGTGTGCCAATTTAATAAGCATACATAAAACCTCAGGTAAAGAAAGGCATACTGATACACCCGCTCTTCTTGCTACGCTATCCTAAAACCTGCTCACAATCACCACCCCCCTTTCACAATCTGCAGACATTTCTACCAAAACTAGCACACCCTTTAACATCTGCTCAGGGTGTTTGGAGTGAGGAGGCAAAGATATGCTGATAGCTGTTTGGCCTTCTTAAGTACATAGATTCATCAAAGGGACTTTTGGAGATGAGGTGGAGAGGGAGGGGAAGTTCATGGTTTGTTTTTATTTTTACTAATTTCCTGCTATCTCTTCTTCCTGCAGATTGGAATCAAGTTACTAAAAACAGTGCTCATTTAAATGTATTTATTTATCTTATAGGAGAGAGGATTTTTAGAGGTGCTTGGAGTGTTGCTGACACACACACACACACACACATATATATATATATATATATACACTAAATTAAATATAAAAATTTAATTCTCAGTATCCCCCTTTCTTTCATGTGCATGTGTAGTCACATAAATGTAAACATAAATTTAGTCTGAAATTCTAAAGGACAAAACATGTCACATGAAAACTTTTTCCACTTTCTCATACTTCTCCTAAAATTGTTCTTGATATACAAAAAAAAAAAATTATATATACATACATACACACACACACACACACACACACAACTAGTTATGGAATCTACCAGACATTTACATAGACTGAATGACACAGTTTCGTACATAACTAAGCATTTTTTCAGACACAAACTCCATAACCCTTCTATTCTATACATATACATGATAGTCATGTATATTCAGGTCTTTAGACTTTATTCACTTATATATGTGCAGTCACACACAGTTCTACATGTAACTATTATATAACTATAATCTTCCTTAATCCTGTACACACATTTGGTTATATTGGGCTTGCACAAAAGACACACACGTTCTTATATATGAAGCCAAATATTTAGTCCTGAAAATGCAGTCATGCATGCCCCCCTATAGAGCCATATGCAGAGCCTTTCACCTGCCCACACTTAACTGCACCTCACCTTAATTCCGGCATCTCTGGGAGGTGGTTTTCTGGCATTTCCGGCTTCCTTACTTTGTCATTTCAGCAACATTTTTATTCATCCCCTCTCCTCCCACAATCCAGAAATCCTCTGCTTCCTCCCTTGTCATCAAATCTTTGGCCAACCAAAAACAAGACCACATGCCATTAAATTCCAGATAGAAAAATCATCACCTTATCATACACACACACACACACACACATTCCCACCTACATAAGAAAAAAAAATCATATAATAAATATTAGTGATTTCTTTTGATACTTTCACACCAATATTTCACCACCTGAGTTTGTTTTTTTTTATATTTGATAAATTATCTATCACAAAGGGCAATAAAAAAAAATCTGCTTATTTAATATAGCAAAGTCACATTTTTATCATTCACAAAAAGAATTTACAATGATATTCTTTGACCATCAAGTGAAACATCCAAATCATATCCAATATGTTAAGGAAAATATAAGATTTAGTATATTTGGATGACATGTAAACCCCTCTCTTTCATTTATTACTGTAATATTACAGTATTGTGGGGTTAGGCTATGTACTGTTTTCCTACAATATTAAATATTACCTTGCCAAATACCTCAACTTTACATGGGAGATTTTTTTTTTTTAGGGTTCTTATATAAGATGATGGATAGAGTGAAAAATTATTTAAATAGGAACAATTTAATAGATTGAGGAAAGGTTTTAATTCATGCATGTAAGCTTCATTCTCTTATTGTGAATATTTTTTCTTTAATGACATGTCCTTTTAGGATATAGGCAATCACAACTCTCCACAATTTCCTTTTCTTTATCTGTGAATTGTCATGATTTCTTTGGAAAGTTAGTGGAGTGATTTCCTATTTGAATTTCCTTTTCTTAGACTGGCTAGTAGTTGGGTGGGGGGAGAAATGGATTCATGCCTTTCCCAAGGGTATTTATGTAAAAGTGAATGCAACAGACTGCAATTTGAACTCTGCTTGCTGAATTCACTTTTGCATTGATATCGATTACACCACTGAGGCATCCAAGTATTCTGTTTATATTGAATTGAGTTTGGGATTTTGTGTGACCTAAAAAGTTTTGTTTCATTGAAGTGAGAAGATAAAACTATTTTGAAATGTATCTTTTTACTTTTCTTGACAACCTGGAGAAATGAAGAGTAAGAATGTAGGATCAGTTAAGATATAATGTAACTGGAATAAATAGGCAATACCTTTTCAGCTTATTTAGCCCTATATCAATATATTCACGTTACCTCCTCTGGGTCACCGTCAACCTGAATCCTGTCCTCCCAAATTTTTATTTTTCTGATGTTATGACATTGAATTAGTCCAAAGTCATGCATCATTGACCAAATATAATTTAAATATAGTTAATTGATTTTATTGATTTATTTACAATAAGCCTCTGTTTCAGTTGCATTTTTCACCAACATCCTGAAGGGATATACATGATAATCATGGCTCTCCACAATTTCCTATCCTTTGTAGCTCTTAGTAAATTTTGTTTTGTTATCACTCCTAAACCTTGTTCTGCCATCCATTTACACAAACTTGTTAGGTAAATTGTTCTATTTTCCTCTGTTTCTTCTTGCCCTCAATATGTCTTGTGAGTGTCAAATTTTCCAAACCTTCTTTCCTTATTATGTGCCCTAGAAATTTCAGCTGTCTCTTTCTGATGTTAATTCTAAATGTCCTTTTTATTTTTTTCTCCATTTTATTAATGCAACCAAAGACTCAGCATGTTGGCATCCCGATGACTCCTTCTGGTGTTAAGGGTGAAAGAAGATGATACGAGGGTGGAAAAAAAGTGTTATCTTAAACCAAGTTCAGGAGGAATTGGTTTAAAGGCCTGAAAAACATACCAACAAGTATATGTATTATACCATACATGTGATAAACACTGACTTTGGTTTGAATGGTGATACCTTGATCAAATTATATCTGTTTTTTAATTTGCTAAATGTCACCTGTCTTTAATACATAAATTTGTGTCATCTTGAGAATAGATAAACATATCCACTCCAAACTACATCCAATGCAGTGCTCTTTTAGCAGCTGGGAAAGTGAACTTCACTTTAATCTTGTTCAAGTTTATTATGAGCCTCAATACAGCCACATGCATTGGAGAAGCAATCTATTATATTGTACATTTCATATTGAGTTTGATAGACAATCCACATCATTATCATGAAGTTCCAAATTTGTATGATAACTGGTTTTCTTTACAGTTAGTGCTGCTAAGAATTTTAGCATTATCTACTAGTCTTTTATTAATAGTTGTACTTTGGTTGTTTGTAATGTGATGGTTGATATGTGCACAAATTTAATTAAAAATAATTTGTCACTTATTAAAACTGAGAGGATCTCATGCTTGTGTGATCAGTATTAGAATTTAATTTTTTTATGATTAGTATTTCAGATGTAATCGTCTAAATGACATGGGAATTCTTAAATAGTTGGGTGTTTATTGCAATCATTAAGTGATATTTTTGTCTTGTTTATATTTAAGGTGCATCTGGTTACGGTAGAATAAGTTAATGGTGTTTTTATTTCTGTCTATCTCAGGATTTCTGTTTCTTTAAAACTAATTTTATTGTCAACAACATGGATACTGTTAACCGGTGTTTATTTAATAATTTTCAATTTTTTTGTAATGAAAAAAAATTATTTGCTTGGTTAATCATGTATTTTCAGCTATTTTTCTATTTGTGAGAGCATTCACTTTCAGAACTAAGACAAAATTTTTTGCGTGTTTTGTAGTAAAATTGTGCCTCTTAGTGTCAACTAAAATGTCATGGAAAGGTATTCTATTATTAGTACTAAGTGTATAAGTAAAGTGTAGAGCAGAATTAAAACTGTTGAACACCTCAACAAAAATAAACTCCTGAGCAACAAACAGTATGGTTTTTGCTCTTCTAGGTCCACTGCTGATGTTTTAAATATTATCACCTATAGAATCATTGAAGCTCTTGATAATAAAAATATCTCTAGTAAATGCCCTAGATATTTCTAAGGGAGTTGCTATTCAAGCTATCCAGCTATAGAATCAGTGGGTAAGTCTTTCCTGTCAGGTAGGTCTATGAAGGTCATCATTAATGGCCAGTCAGAGGACTGACATCAATACTGGTGTCTCTCAAGGCTCTCTCTTCAGTCCTATTTGCTTTCTGATTTATATCAACTATCTGCCCAAGAACAATCTCAGATTCTTAGTAAGTATATATGCAGATGATAGCACAGTATATGGGTGTCCCTCCAACTATCTTGATGACCAGTGCCTGCCAGTTGATCTCACTCTCATTGCTCAATGGGAAAAAAAAACTGGCTGCTCATAACATTTCATCACCACCACCGAGCAGATCCTAAACCTGCACCAATCCTGATGAGTGATCATACTCTCAAAGTGGCATCTTGCCTTGAACACTTATTGGAGCTTAAGTCCCTCTCAACCTCAAATAGAAAGCATATATTTGTGTTATTGCAAAAGAATGGTCCAGTCTTGTGGGTGATGAATTATTCTCTACCCAGCAACCTTTATCTTACAGATGAAATGTCACCAGTCTTTTACTACTATAGCGCTCTATTACTACACATTTGTTTGGATGAGTTACATTCCTTGGTTTCATCAGCTCAAACCCACCATGATATGTTGGCAGACCATTTCCTCTGTACTCCTTAATACAGAATAATACTAATTTGCTGTGCATATTTAAAAACCTGTTCACTGGACAATGTAACTGCTAGGAAGACTAGACTTTTTGAAGAATTGGGTAATTGAGTTGATAGACCAAAACTCTCGACGATAAAATACATCTGTGTCCTGGGTAAGACGATAAACATCTGATAGCAAAGCCTCTCTGATCAGGAGGTTTTGAAGAGCGTGGAACCACCTCTTAATTGCTGGTGTTCCCAGGTCCACCCTGACCCGGGGTGGTAGCAGCTGTTAGGGTCCCAGTTATGGTCAAATAGTTAACTCCCCAAACTGGGGTCAAAACACTATGAAAGTCTAAAAATAGGGTTTAATACCAATAATAGATTTTTGGAAAAAAAATATTACCAGCAGTAAAAATCTGGTTGTCATTAAATAACCCATTGAGGTTGATATATAAAAAAAAACCAAAAAAAAACCCACCAAACCAAACCTCGTCCTGGGTATGACGTTAAACTGCACCCAACAGCAAGGCCTCTGATCAGGAGGTTTTGAGAAGCATGGAACCACCTTTTAATTGCTGGTGTTCCCAGGTACACCCTGACCTGGGGTGGTAGCACCTGTTAGGGTCCCAGCTATGGGCAAATAGTGAACTCCCAGTTTTTTTCCAGACCTTACCCGCATCCTGGGTATGGCGATAAACTATATCCAACAGCAAGGCCTCTGATAATGTTGCCAGCTATACGTTTATTTATATATATAAATTTGGCATTAAATGACCTACAGTGGTTGATATGCCATAAAAGCCAACCAACCAAAACTCTCTACTCACATGTTGCTACATCTAACTGGCTTGCATCAGAATTTTGGAGAAAAGAATCATTTTTGGGAAACTGTTAAATACGTGAAATAGCATGAATATTTCATGACTCTAAATCATACTCTTTGTTAGACAGAAAATTTTAACTTTGCTGAAAAGTTCTCAAACTTCAGCTTGATATATAATAATTATCACTGATAATCAAATTGCATTTGTACTCATAACATTTCTGACACTTGTCAGTAATCTGGATGATGTCTATGGAATCAAGAGAACTTACTTCTGACCATTCAGAATTTGACTTTCTTCATGACCTGTCCAGATTTTTCTTTTAGTCATACTGAGGAGTTTAAAACAAAACTCTTGAATGCTGTGCATTTGTCATTCTACTTATATATGGTGTGTGCTCATATGTTCAGTTTTTGATATTGAAACAACCTCAAAATTTTAGATATTTAATCTCCAAAATATTTTGCAAATAATTTTTTTTTTCTTATTCACAGGATAAAGATGGTGCCATGATCTATCCAGCAGAAGAACCACATGAGCAAACATTTGCGTATCTCTTTGTAGATGTTTTCAAAAAGAATATCAAAGTTCTTTACCATTGTTTTTCCTGAGAGAAGAAAAACAAATGTCCTGACATTACCGTATCTTAATTTAAAGCACTGTGTTGGCTTGTTTTTTTAATTCTTGTTATTGTGTACATTTTTCAATACTTATCAAAAAAATGTAATATCAACTGAATAATTAAGGTTAGGTTACAAATGCATATTGTTAGTGAAACTCATTTCCATGAAACTTGAACAGATGTCCACAAATTTGACTTATTTTGTGGAGTGGTCAACATGTTATAGCAACACCATTTTCTGGTAAATCTGTATGAAGAGCCCATCACCATTTCTGTAACAATTGGAGAAAAACAAATTTGTTTTTGTTTATCTGCATGGTATTATTTATCAACCAATTGGCTGCCTAGGCACGTCAGTTGTGAAATGATTTTCTTTTAATTCATTTGAGCATCTCAGTGTTCATCTTTATCATTGAGAAAAGCAATTTAATATTGACTGGATGCACAATTATCAGATTTTTTTTTTTCTTAAAAATAAAACTTATTTTATTAATAGTAATTGAGATCTACTTCTGACATTTAATCACTGAGGAAGTCATACTAAAAAACGTTTTAGATGTTTTGATCAGATCAACAAGACAAATTTTTAATAAATCCTAACAGAATGAAAAATATGGATACAAGAGACTTTTCTATCTTGAAGGAAGCACAATAACACCATTTGGATAGGGGGTAAGTCTTGAATTTTAACACAAACATTATATAGGGGGAAATATTTTAAATTCTAAAAGAAAAAAAAAAATTTGGTTCAACATAATCAAAATTATCATCACAAATTATTAGAATTTAACCAATCTGCTTTTCAAGTCATCCATTGCAGAATTTGAATTTATTCCATTATTCATGATACATCGAATTAAGGATGTTCTTCAATATAATAATACAAAAGGCAAGGCACATAATTGCTTTGAGAGATGAACTTTAAAATTTTAAAAAACATAAAATAGTTCCGAGTTCTTTTTTACTGACAACTTTTCCCCTGTTTAACTTTTGGTCATTTTTTTTAAAAAAATACAAATATAAAGGAGTTGGGTGAGGATTTAACTTTTCAAACTCATGAAGTACAAAAAAAAATTAACAGAATCTGCAATTTTAACATGGTATACAAAAATAGTTGTGAATGAGAATTTATTTTCATTTATTATTCCCCCCCTCACTGCCTATTTTTTTTTTTTTTTTTTTGCTTTCACCGGGTAGTAACTTGTAATTATTATTCTAATGCAAAACAATAAATGAAAACTGTACATATTTAAAACTCTAGTATCATCATATTACAAGGAGATAAGTGGCCAGTGAAAGATGAAAGATATTGTTCTTTTTTCT
The DNA here is from genome assembly GCA_903632075.3 of Acanthosepion pharaonis. Lineage (NCBI taxonomy): Eukaryota > Metazoa > Mollusca > Cephalopoda > Sepiida > Sepiidae > Acanthosepion > Acanthosepion pharaonis. Next base: position 3,058,202 of record CAHIKZ030003576.1, on the reverse strand, counting down.
TTTTGTTAAACATTTAATAGCATATATCCACCACTACTGCCTATTTGCTATGATAAAAGACATTGCATTTAGTGTTTGTGAGGGTGGGCTTGGATCATTTCAAGGAGTGTTATTAAACAACTCTAAAGGAATTTTATTTAAATAATCTTAACATTAGAAGTTGACTAAAGATGTTTGTTAATACTCAAAGCAAAGTATCTGTTATCACACTGCAACCTCTGCTTTTCAACAGGTACTCTTTTTCATAGGCATCATTCACAGTCCATACTACAACGCGTAAACCTCGCTTCAGCCAGAATGTATGGAAAATCCTTTACAAAAATAAAACAAAAAAGTGAAATCAATAAAGATTTATTTTCCAAGTGTTTTTAATATTTATTCATTAATTAAATTCAAGTAAGATTTTAAAAAATACTTTGAAAATTATTACATTGCATGACCAAAAAAAATATCCAGCAAGATTAAAATATTATTCTTTCAGGGTTCAAAATACTGTGATATAAGTTGATTACAATGACTTGCTTTCCAAGGATTTTGTCAATTTGGATCAAACCACAGATTGTCTAAATTACCAAATTTTAGATAAACAGCAGGGCAAATTAAGTTATTCCATATCAACCCTAACATCACAATTCTTAATCTGCTGCTTGTTAATTTAAATCCCACAAGAAGTGCAGATTCCCCCTCACCATCATCCATCTTTGTGTCTACTAGATAATACACCACTCAATCATATATTCTTTTTAATGACGTATTTTCCAATATAGTTTTTTGTAAAGTAATACTTTATGCCAGGGAGGTAATTCTTGCATATATATATTCAGTCATTCAAGTTCTTGCGATAAAAGGAGGTAACTGTTGTCTTACTAAAAGGAGTTATTGCCCTTGACCTTAGAAAATATTTTAAGCTGAAAATTGTATTCATAAAGATTTATAGCGTACCTTTCATTCACTATAATTCAGTTACCCTGTAACTCTCCAGCTCAAAATAACTATTCATGTTTAAAATCAGAATTAGAGCTCCACGAGGGGAGGGGGGCGCTTTTCAAAGCTAAATAATTACCTCTCAATCTTCTTAACATAGCAGGAATGGCTCAAAATTTACCAAGGTAAATAAAGAATTTAAAGACTCACCCTGAGTAGGAATCTCTATTCATAAGAAATCCTGATGTTCCACACAAATACCAAAGAAATACATAATGTGCTACCTCCAGAATTACATCTCCTACACGTGATGCTATACGCTGCCAGACAGGTGTCCACCGATCTTCTGCATCCATTTCTACTTTTGTAATGAATTGGTGTCGATGGATCAGAGCAGTCACTATTTTTGGATCAGCCTGTCGAACCTATCAAATTAAAGTCAAAAAAGATGAAGAGAAAAAAAATTCATTGCCGAAAATGAATTTATTTTTAATAAAGCCTAATGAAATTAAGTTAAACAAGATAAATTTGTCTAAGTCATAATATTAATTGCACAAGAAGGAAAGTGTTCATCTCTCACATCAAATATTTTGGAGAAAAAGACATCTATGATGAGGTGCTGAAAAGGACTTCGTCCAACCCCTTTTTGAACTGAGGACATTTGATTTTGTTGCTTTTGTAGTTTTATTACTTTAAGAATTAAATAAAAATTATGATTTTTTTTTTTTTTTTTTTGAGTCACTCAAATAATAAAAATTGAGAGAATTATGGTTTTGACTTGATGTTGTATTTTATCTGAAATATTTACACATCTATGACTCACCCTCACTTAAGTCCTGAGGGTGGGTACAGCTCACAAACCCCACACACTCCCTGAGGAGTAGGGACGGTGGCACTGATCTCAGCATACTAGGCAACACTGATATGTTTTCCATAGCAAATAGTAGTTTTTTTGTTTTTACAATATGGAGTTGCAAACCCTTTGAATTAACAAAAAAAAAAACATTTGAGCAGTTTTGTCCTTCTAGATAGGTTTTGTAACCAATCTCAAGAACCCAGTCTGCTTTACTATTTAACCCATATCTGAGTGAGAAGAGATGGATTCATGTCTTTCCCAAGGGTATTTGTGCATAAGTGAATGGAATGCAATGAACTCAACTGGAATTCAAATTTATCTCTAATTCCTAATTCTGAATCACTTGGTATCCATTACACCAACCAATTAACCAACTCACCCACACATATATACATGACATAAATAAAATTAATGATAATTTAAACTTAGCTATATAGAGGAATTAATTTTATTTCGACATATTAGAAATTCTGCAATTATATTCTCCAGAAAACTGATAAAATATTCATGTAAAATTCTTAAAAATCTAAGTTCTTGTTAGATCAAATAAGAAAAGAATATTGTGTAATTAAATCTAATTTGCAATAAATTCTGGCTAAGATTTAAATGAAATTGTTTAATAATTTGATTTGGCAGACAAAAAGTGTGTTATGGAACAATTTGTAACATAGGGTTGGAAAGAAATAGGGAAAAAAAGGCAATAGAGAGAATGAAAAAAAAATTTCTTACTCTGTAGATAACATTTGGGAAAAAGGAGCAGACAACTGCTTCTTTATACAATGCAGGGTATTTGTCAAATAGTTGCCGCAATACGACAACAGTCTGAAAAAAAAAAAAAAATTTATAGAATTCATTACCATATATATTAGAGTATAATGTGAGTTTTTATAATCAGCTTTTAGTGGAGTGGGAGCTGCACAGTTAATTTTTTTTTTTTATTGAAGAGGTTAAAAATCATACATTTTCAGTGACTGATTACACTAAGTTTTTCTGGATGGGTTAAAATTCATGAAAAAAAATAATTTCAGGGGTCACGCTATACATGGGATCGGCTTATACACAAGTATATAAGGTATATAAAATAAGAGCTTTTTAATAAAGTACCAACATAGGAAACCTTGAATATATGTTGTGAAAAGCTAGAAAATTATGAGTTTGTGGATCTGTACTGGTATCTTAATCTTATGAAAATGTTAACATTTTCTGTATACACAATATATTTCCAACTTGGACCAGAAGAAAGTGTGGCAATAAATTTTCCACTGTCTATGGAGCTCACAAATATTTACTATTTTTTTTTTTTTTTTGGTAAGATCTAGGTCTATGGTCCACTATGTTAAAGCAGTTAGTCAGATTAATGTACATGTATGAAACTTTTATTCTATGACTCTGCCATGAGGTAATACATGACCAACTAAATCATGTAAACTATTCAATCTTCCATAAAGTTTGCAATAGTGAATAAATACATTTTTTTGTACAAGAAGAGGATATTATGTACAAAAAAAATAAAATAAAATATGCATACAGGGCTATATCTACTATGAATCAAATTATCTTTTCTGAGTGAAGAAAATAACAAAGCAACACTGATACATTGCCTTCAGCAGTAAGCACAATGCATCAACTGTGATTCAGTGAAGCTGAAATAAAGAATTAAATGTTGGTTGAAACTGAAAAGAAATGAATACTAAAAACTTCCCCTCTCCAAAATATATAGATAAATCCTACAGATGCATGCTGGGATTTATTCCTAACCGATAAAAATGAACCACTTCTCAGTCCCATCTGCCATTGTTCCTTTTTGTCGTGAAGTCAGAATGCTACAATCACCTGACTGTATCCCTTTTGGGCATGAATATTATTCTTTTTTATTTTGTGAACTTTTTGCCTTATTACTGTTGCTTTGCCTAGTTTTTGACTTGCATATTTCTTTTTTTTTTTTTCATCATTTCACCCCAAGCAAAGCAATAGAAGCCACAAGGGAAGCATATTGTTTGCTTAATATTATTTTGCACTGTTTTTCTTCCTTCATTCCTTTTCTTATTCTTTATTGAGAACTTTGTCAATTCCGTTTGTTGAGCACTTTTGCCAATTACACTTAACCATGGCCAATTACTCCACAAACAGACATTAACATGAGAGGGTGCAGCAAAAATTTTCAGCCCAAGAAGCCTTTAAAAACTTTTAAGTACCCCATCATACCATCATCCAACATAACACTCTCTTCATTATAGATACAACCCTGGATGGATATTCGAGTGCAACTTTCTGTGAAGATACAGCAAACATTTCTTGTAAGATGAGGAGGTGGAACAGATTGAAAGGATTTGTAAATGAATTTGAAAATCATGAGGTAGTTAAGTCAACTCCTCATAACCTTACTGGTAACAAACCTTGCATACGTGGTAAGGTATACTAGAGGCAACAATGGCAAGGCGGGGGGAGGGGGCTTTATCAGTCATTCTCTTAAAGTCAAACTTGAGGAACACAAGAAAGCTAAAACTAAACGTGAAGTGGAAAATTCTGCTCTGATGGAAGAAGGACACACATTACCATCTCTTGGATGAGGTCCATGTAACTGACAATATCTTTAAGGAATGAGAAACCTAAAGAAAGCAGTTAGCCTGTTGACAAAGTTCAGGTGTCAAGTTAGCATGGATTTAAACATTAAGTTTTTTTTGCTTAGTAAAGTCAGTGTTTGGCATCATCACAGCATTTTGCATACCTAACAATAAAAATAGATAAGTGTTGTGGATGCAATAATGATAACTTATGCCATTTGATACTTTTCTGGAGAGAAGAGGTTTTCTTTTACAGATTACACTTGAAAAAGGCTGAAGAAAAAAATCAGCCAAACCAGTGTGTTAACAGCAACTATACAGATTTAAGCATCCAAACAATTTGTTAATTCTTTTTACAGTTATTAACAATAAAGTGTTTATAGGACAGAAATAACATTCTTTTCTCTAATGTCCTTTATAACTAATCTTCTCTGAAAAACGAAAAAAACAATTTATTATTAGTGAGAATAAACAGTTGCCAAAAGTGCCAAGATAATCAGTTAAAAACAAAATTCAGACTTTTTTTATCAAATATTATTATAACTTGAAAATAATTTTGATAGTTGTGTTACTAATCTTTTAAAATTAAGAATTTTATTCTAGGAAGCTACTTAAAGTCAGCAAGGAAAGCACGTCTTGTTGACAAATAAAAAACTAACCTGTGCTGAGGATTTTTTACAATCAATAAACATTTTCAGCTTCAATTCCAAACATTTTCTGACAGCTTCATCAAGGCTTGGAACTTTCACATAAGGATACAATTCTCTGAAGGAAAAGAGACAGATCTCAATTCAAAGGGAGATAACTGCGTTAAGAAAATACTAGAACTACTGAGGTAGACGGGGTATGAAGACCAATAGATATTCTCAAGGTTGTTTTTACCATAAATTAATGTTTTATGCCCAAGCTAAATAATTAATGACAAATAATACATAAATATTCAAATTTTAATTTTCTTCTACTTTATTTTTTACTTATTTCTAATTCTAATTTTCATGAACTATGAAAATATTTCTGGAATGATTTGAACAATTAAAATATTCCTTCCATTTTGTGTACACTTTTGAATTTATATAGGAATTTTAGAAAAATTTGAATAGATTCAGAAAAGGTATTAAAAAGACATTACCAATAACATGAGCCATAAACTCATGAAACAATTATTAAAATTTTATGGTGATAAAAGCAATAAGAACAAAATTGGACTGGAAAGATTTCTAAACAAATAACATACTTTCAATTTGATTAATGTCTAAAACCTTTTTAAAAATTAAAATAATAACACAAGAGAAAAACTGGGAAATTTGCTTTTTACCTTTAAATAATTTTAAAATTAATTAATTATTTCCAAAGTACCAATAACTATTTTTATCATCTGTTATAAATATCATATTTACCCATAATATAACCTAAAACATTTGAAAATTTGTTAAAAGTTCACAAGCATCTAAATATCACCTGCATCTTAAGAATGATTAGAATTTTAATAAAACCTAAACATATGAAAATGAATTTATACATCTTTGTTCTTTGAGAATTGACAACAAAAATATTAAATACTGTTTATTTATAAGAACAATATTATATTTACATTGTTTTAAAAATGTGAACCAACTAATACAATTTAATGTTTATCATTTATGAATTAATAAAGAAGTAAATAAATATGAAAATAAATTTTTTTTTATTCATAAATTTATAAAAAAATGTCTGTCAAACATAGAAATTTAAAACAGATAACAACAAATAATTGCTGTGTTCCTTCAGGATGTTGCCGATCATGGCTCTCCACAATTTCCTGTCCTTTATAGCTCTTAGTAAATTATCTCCTAAACCTTGTTCCACTATCCATTTACTCAAGCTTGCTATGTAGGTTATGTATTGTTTTCTTTTGCCCACTTGCCTGCATTCTGTTCTGTGAGTATCAAATTTTTCAATTAGTTTTTTTTTTCCTATGAAATAGTGGTAGCAAAGTGGGTTGCATGCTTGTAGAGTCAGAGTCGCTTGCAGAGTCGGGCTGGGTGTTGTTGAGTCTGGGCTGTTATTTTTGTATGTGAATTTGGGTGAATAGTCAAGCCTGGGAGTGGTAACATTTGTGTTGAGAAGAGTAGTCATAGTGACAACAGTGTCCTGTGTGTCGGCAGGTGGCCTGATGGCCCACAACTGTTTGTGGCTGTCATAGGCAGCCTGCTTTTAAGCAAATCTGGCAATCCCCAGAAGCATCTCCTTTTCCAGTGGGGCTTGCTTCATGGACTAGATGTGATGCTCGGAGCCTATGCACAGAAAATGACCTTTTCCTTTATTTCTGGACGGCATGCAGAATAAATCAGAAGAGATCTAATTGTGACCGAGTATAACACAATGCACCTGCAGATTTCAGTGCTGCACTTTCCAGTATGAAGTATAAGTGTCCTTCTTGTTTCCATTTTTCTTAAAACTTTCTTGTTACCCATATGTTTTGTCCATGGCATTCTCAGCATCCTTCTGTAAAACCACATCTGTTGCCTTAGGTTTCTTTTTCATCTGTGAGGAAATTGTCCAACATCCACTGCCATATGAGAATTGATATTATATAAAACTCCAGTACTCTTTCTTTTTTTTTTTGTTTCTAACGAAATTTTCCTGTTTCTTAATATTTTGTTAAGCATCTGGAAGGCATCTTTTGCTATTCTAATATGCGTTCAGATTTCTGTGTCACATTTTCCGTCCTCTGTTAAAACACTTCCCAGATATTTAAATTTCTGTACTTGTTTTATTTTGACATCTCCAGTTTGTAATGTGCATCTGTTTCTCTTGCTGACAACCATACATATTCTGTCGTCTTACAATTGATGCTTAGTTCGTTCTTCTCACTTCCCTTTCCTATTATGCTTTAGTTTCTGTTCTCTATTTGCCATCAACACTGTCATCGGTATATTTTATGTTGTTAAGATTGTGCCACCAGTAATAAATCTTGATAAAACTTCTAGTTCTCTTACGACACCTTGCAGAAAAGGTTAGATAAATCCTCTTTCTTTTTGCTTTGGTAATGTGTTTACATTGATCATTGACAGATTGGAGAATTTCACACTCAGAGAACCTTGAAAGGAAAAGAAACAGAGGGAAACAGCGAGTAACCTAATGAGATTGTATAAAAATTGATAGCATAACAGGGACTGGGAGAGAGAGTAAAGAGGCAAGCATTGCTTAGAGCTAGAAAGGATAGGAAGTTGTGGAGAGCCATGATCAACCTATTTAATGGGCTTGTGTAAATGAATAGTAGAATGTGGACTGGGAGGAATAGTAAAGAGGCAAACATTATTTAGAATTAGAAAGGATAAGAAGCTGTGGAGATTCACATCCTGATGGTAAACAGCATATAAAAGAAGACCAAAGCAAACATCAATATTGAATGAGAAAAAATTACATTTCACTGAATTGGAATATCAAAGAAATGAAAATAAGTTGATGACTTAAAAAAGAAGAAAAGAAAAAAGGTAAGCAACATCAAATGATCCTCCTGCTGATGTGTAAGGGTAAAGTCAAGTATTTACTCTATTCCATTTCAATTTGTAGATGTTTTATCACCATTTAGTGTTGGAGGGAAAGTTTACATGTCCAAAGTCAAATTGAAAAGCTACAGGAAAAAAATTACCCTACACCCTGTATGGTTATTTAAATCACAGTCCTTTCCAAAATGGTTAAAATTGGTGTATAACCTGTGCATTATCGAGCAGAAAATATGATAATACTAATTTGCTACATTTACAAGGGAAAGTGATCAATATTGGTGATTGAGCTTTTGTAGTTATAGACAGTGTGGACATAGAAATGAACACTGTATGGTGACAGATTCTCATCTCAAGTAATCGTCTGAAGAATGCTTGAGCCATGAAAAAGACAGCATGTAGTGTGTGTGTGTGTGTGTGTGTGTGTGTGTGTGTGTGTGTGTGTGTGTGTGTACTGAGTGCGATGGATAAATTGTCGCCATTTTATATTTTTAATTTTGCACATGTGCATTGTTTTTGATTTTGTAGAGTAAGGTCAATTAGGCACCATCTGTGGAAAAAGAGCACCATGATGCAATTCACTTCACCAGAAATTTAGAAACAGCATGCTGTACTACTTGGCATTCACACCGGAAGTTCCAATACAAACATTTAGAGTGTTTGGTTGCCAATCTGAGGACCATGCAGAGGATTTGGAAAGAGTTGGATGATATATCCAGCCAACATCATGGTGTTTGGAGTGATCACTAGTAATGGCGATGTTACTCCTCCATTCATTTTCTCACAGAGGCCTATATCAAGTGCCTTTAGGAGGTAGTGCTGCCCTGGATCAAGAGGGTGGCGGCTGGAAGACTATGTCTGGGAACAGGACTCTGCACCATACCACAAAGGCAGAAGAACATGGCTTGCAGACAATTTCCAGGACCACATCACCCCTTACATCTGTCTACCTAACACCCCAGACTGCAACCCCCTTGATTATCATATGTGGGATGCAGTTGAGCAAGAGACCAACAAACCTCCTTATAACACCAAAGATGAACTGAAGGCAAGAATTATGGCAGCATTCACCAACTTAAACAAGGAGACCATCCACTAGAAATGCAGGAGATTCCGAAGTTGTCTGAAGGCCCTGGTTGAAGACAATGGCAATTTTATTCAATAAATTTGCTTTAGTATTTCAAGATATTTTCGTGTAATTTTGGTAAATATATCTGTTAAGATAAGATGTCAGTTTTATTTTCATTTTTGTGTGATTTAGACGATAATTTATCTGTTGTGCCCTATATATATACACACACACACATATATATATATATATATATATATATATATATATAAGAGAGAGAGAGTAGGAATTTTTAACAGTTTTCTTGCAGTGAAAAGGACATTGATTGCAAAAATCAACTGTCATATTTTCATGAAACATTCAGGACTTATTCACAAATAAATTAAACATTTCTTTCTTAAAAAAATCTTGGTAAAAAGTTTTTTTTTTACATCTGAAACCCTCAACTTATTTAATATTATAAAATTGAGAAATTCATTTTTGTAGAGCTAACTGTTTATAACTAGTTATAAGCACAAGTCCTTGAATGTAAATCATATTTTTTTGTCAAACAGGATCCCCAGTTAGAGAAAATCTGCCCTGAATTGTAAAATAAAAAATGCAATAAAACTAAGACATTATTTAATTAGAAAAGCTTTTAATTGCTTTTATGAAGAAAATATATTATGGACATTGTTGTCTTAAGAAAAAAATTTTGATAATCAATGAATTTGTACAATAATTTTAATTAGAATAATTTATAAAGCTTTAAATCTTTTAAAATTCTGTATTAATTTATAGCAGTTAGGTGATATTGTTATTAAGTAAAATCTGTATTTACTAATCAAGAATAAAAAACTGACTACAATTCAGCAACTCCCAATATTTTAAAAAGAATTTTGAATTTTTTTTTTCTGTGTGTATAAATTTTTGTAAGACATTCAGGCATGATGTCAACAAAAAAAGTGGTAATTACAGTAAACTTAGCATCACAATTGTTTGAGTTTGCACTGAACATGAAACCTGCACACTCCTCCTCAACTCATGCAGTTTCTCACCAGGTGATTCTGCCCATCACATGTAAAACATGTAATTTTTTTTTGTGGGGGGGTTCTCAGTGCAGCATGATTCTCCATCTTTGTACATTAAGCTTTACAAACATGAATTTCTAAAAATTTCATAAAATTAAATGAGAGGTAACATGTGTAAAAAAAAATTTTTTTTACCAAGATTTTATAAAAAAGAAATGTTTCTAAAATAATTTCATTCATTTGCGAATAAATCCTGAAATTTGCATTATAATCCAACAATTATTTGATTTTTCAAGAATTTACAAATCAATGTTTTTTTTCACGGCAAAAATTTTAAAATTTCCTATACTAATTTATGGTCAGCTATTAATGCAAGAAATACAAAATTTTTAATCAAAGCTTTGAAGGTTCTAAAGAGCATTAAAAATATAATTTAATAATAAAAAAATCCTTTGATCTTTTCCATTAATAATAACAAAGATTTTGATAATAACTCTTTAAGTTTGGGACATTTTTTTTCATCATGTGTGCTCATTTTTGGCGGCACCTATATATAATCAGTTATGACCAGGATATTTTTCTGTCATGTCATATCAGCAAAATATCTCTGTCCCAAGAGAATCATTGCTTTCACTGCTCATATTCATCTACAAATTGTTCCAATTCCCTGCTAGAGAAACAAAGAAATTCTTCATATGATATTTTGTCAGTTGTTAACAGAGGAGGAAATATATTTTTTTTAATACCTGTTTTTGTATTTGGCAGCTGCATTCAACTTGCTAATTTGTTCATAGGCATGATCTCGTACAAACCCAGTCCCGTCAGTGGTACGGTCAAGAGTGTCATCATGCATAAGGACAGGACAACCATCACTAGTGATTTCAACATCAAATTCCACTGCATCTGCACCATTTTTCTTGGCCTACAACAACAATTGAGCAAAACAGAGAATTATTCCAGAATGGAAGTGTCTGTTACTTAGACCAAAAAAACTTTTTCTCAACCTAATACCATACACACATTTTTTTTTTTAAATGTTTTATTAAAAGCCACAAAGATTGTTCCAATGATTTTTTATACACTATAATTTATATTTGGCTCCACTATGTAATAATTGTCCATATAGATATGTTAGAGTGCTTTCAACCATCATTTGTCAGTTACAAGAATGGAAAACATGATTTTGAAATTTAAGAAAACTTTTTTTCTTTTTCATCATAGCACTTGGTATTTAAACATCATAGTTTTAAATTATATTTATAACATCATTTATAAGCCACTTATTCTTTTTTTTTTTTTTTTTTAAACAAGTCACCCCATGCAAAGTGATAATGCCACTCAAATACAAGAAGCTACTAGTAGTGGAAGAGAATGAAAAGACTTTATAAGGAACTGGAAACCCAATCCTAAACAGGGAACAAGGGATAAACCTTTACTCCTGTTCAAAAGACAACAAATGTAAGGCTGATTGCATTATTATATAAAATGAGCTGGTGTTTATTAATTATTGTTAAAGTATCTGTAGATAATCCCCTGAAGATGGTCTCAGATGAGATTGAAAGTACTTGGGAAAATAAAAATTATTTGAAAGAAAATTTTTTATAATCAATTTTCTACAGCCACCAAGAAATTAATTTGTGGACTTGAAAGGATTAAAACTAAAATAAACAAACATAATACACTAAATTATTTAACCAAAACTGCTTGAATGAAAATATTCTTTATATATATATGTGTGTGTGTGTGTAACTTACTACTCACAACCTTCTCTTGGACAAACAACATGGCTTTTGTTTTACCAGGTCTTTACTGCTGATGTGTTAACAGCCATCACTGAATATGTATATCAAGCTCTTGATAATAACAGCAAAGCTCAAGCTGTGGCTTTAGATATCTCAAAGTCATTTGACAGGGTTTGGCATGCTGGTCTTCTATGCAAACTTCAAGGCTACGGTATTACAGGATGATTGTTTGATTTAATCCAATTATTCCTATCAAATCATGAAGAGAAGACAGTTTTTAATGTGCTCGCTTACAGATCTTTTCATATGAATGTGGATGTCCCCCACCACCGCAAATCTCTATCCTGGGTCCTGTGCTGTTTCTGATCTTCATCAATGATCTTCCTGATATCATCCGTTCCCAAGTAGGTATTTATACAGATAACACTACCATTTACTTAATAACAAATCCATCAGAGCTGAAAGTAAATCTAGCTGCTGTCAGGACTTCCAATCAGTGGTTAACTGGGGTAGGAAATGGCTTGTAAATTTTAACGCCTACAAAACAAAACTGCTCTCATTTAACCACCATAGGGAAACTTTTCTGCCTGCCATCAGCATGGCTGAGGCTAGACTCCTGGGGACCAACACACTGCGCCATCTTGGTTTCATGTTTTCAACTAATTTGTAATGAAGTGACTACATTGAATCAATAGCTGCATCTACTGCAAGAAAAGTTGGCTTATTGTGTTGTGTCAGAAAATTTTTCTCATCAGAGTCCATCTTGCACATTTACAAATCTATCACTTGTCAGTGCATTAAATACTGCAGCCATATCTGGTCTGGTGCTCCTGTTATTCATCTCAATATTCTAGACAAAATCCAAAGAAGGATCTGCAATGTAAACGATCCTGACTTGGCATCTCAACATCAGTCACTTTCTCACTGATGCAACATGTCTTCCCTCTGTCTTTTCTACAAATATTTTCATGACAACTGCTCTGACGAGCTTTTTTTTTTCTCCCTGGGGCCCTGACTACATGAATTTAAGCATGCTACTAGATTAGCAACTAGGTTCCACCCATTTACAGTTGAAATAGTTAAATGCAACAACCACTTCTACTCCAACAGTTTCTTTTCTCACACTTTCCACCTGTGGAAATCTCTTCCATTTACTTGCTTCCCTGATAAATCTTCAAAAATATAAATTGCCATCTTCTATCTTCTTAAATCCCATTCATCTTATGTCTTTCCTCAATCCTTTCTATACTAAGTCTTTTCTTTCATTTTCAACCCCTGTGTACTAGTGGTATTCCTGCCTTGCTTGGGGTGAAATGATATATATATATATATATATATATATATATTAAAGAAAAACAGACCCCTTTAAGGTACCATTATAATAATTTATTTCACCAGAGCCCTTTTAAAGGACGCCGGATCATCAGATAACACTTCCAAAAATGAAATTAAAATTGATGGGTAGTGTAAGCTTTTGTAATTTAACAGAGATTGTAAAAGGGATAATTAAAGAGATATGGTAGAGTATAGGGAGGGTTTAATTTAATAATTCTTTCAATCATACTTAGTATTGGGGGAGGAGGAGTGACCAGACCTTGACCTATTTAAACGGTTAACTTAACGGAAGTGATATATTAAAATGGGAGGAGAGGAGAGAGAAAAGAAAAAAAAGAGAAAATATATATATATATATATATATATATATATATATATATATATATATTAGGCAAAACAAAAGAAAAATGTTAAAAATTGGAATTTTGGGGAACAAAATTTTTTTTTTTTTATTTTGCTTTGAGAAAAGACACAGGTGTGTCCAAAAATTCCATTTTTTAACATTTTTCTCATGTTTTTATTTTGTCTAATGGTCTAGTAATATACAATATATACAGTGAGCCCCTGCCTATTCACGTTTCAGAACGTTTGTACTTGTTATTCATAGAAACCCTGAATATTCATGTTTTTCTGAAGAACATATGTACAAATTATTCGCTGAGAACCCCTCGATTTGCGTATTTTTCCAATAGAACATATTTAAAATATACTTGCATTATTTTCCTGCTATTTAAGGGACTTAAAATATATAATAGTTCATTTTTATGATAAAAATTGCCAGAATTGTACATCTTTATTGTAAAAAAACAAACACAAAAATATGCATAGTGTTTGAGCTTTGTTCTTTTTTAGGGGCTGCGGCTGGGGTCTTAAAAGTGGCTTATGCTAAGTCTGGGGGTATCATCACAGTTCTGTTTTTAGAAAATGTTTTAAACTTTATATTTTATGTCTTGTTACACATATTTTATACAGTATTTTCAATGGTTGTGTCAATCTATGCATGATTAAATTGGTTATTGTATGTATGAAAGAAAATTTATGCTAAATGTATGGTCACCAACACTATTTTTCAAAAATGTTTTAAAAAGGGTTTGGAAAGTTTCTAAAGTGTTTAGGGTGAAAGTTTAAGGCATATGGGGTTTTAACAATCAAAATAGATACTTATAAGCACTTTTTGGGCGGTTACAAGTATTTGTGGATTCTAACTATTCGCAGCCAGTTCTGGTCCCTAACCCCTGTGAATACAGGGGACTCACTGTATCTCAATTTTTTCATTGACCTAGTGTACCTACATTCTGCAAATTTTCATACATTACTCTACGTTCATGCCACATTGACTGATAAACTCCTACAACAACAAAAAACAAAAAAAAACACACTCACTTAAATTTTCAAAAATTCAACCTTAGCGTTGCAACTGCATACTCCCCAAATTTGTATTCATTATTAATAACACATTTAAAAAAAAAAAAATATTTCGATTTGCATCTCGGATGCTACCTGAATTTTACCAAAAACAAAATAATTTCCATGCCTGATGATGACCAGAGGAACTGTCGAAAGTACTTGCATATTTAAGGAAGACCTAATACAGTTTATAATTTTAAAAAACAAGGATCATAACATTCATCGAGTGATTAGTGGGTTAATGCATCTTTAAAATTTAGTTAGCAAAGTGAATTCGCCATTTTATATTATTAACATTACTAATTTACTTTTTGTATGAATGATTCATTGTAATTCTGTAAGAAGCAGATGTGGACAATCTTTCTTTATTATTTCAATATTATTTTTCATTTCTTTCATGGGAATGTTAATTAAAATGCTTTCAAATATACTTTCTCTATATCTTTGTGTAACATTTGTAGGAATTGGTTAGTGAAGTTCACACTTTTTCCTTACATGATTTTTCAAAGCTCTCTTGAAAATACCCACAAACTGTTCAGCTTGTCTGTTTGACCATGAGTGATTCGGTGGGGTAGTAATATATTCAATCGAAAGCATTTTACAAAATTCTTTAAATTCATAAGCAGTGAATTGTGTACCATTATCCAAGACTATGGCATCTGGAATGCCATATCTTGCAAAGTTTGTGTAAAAAATTCACTGTAATCATAGAAGTTGATTTTTTGCACTTACAAATTTCAGGCCTCTTAGTAACACTATCCACTACCACAAGATAATGTGATCCATTTATTGGACCTGCAAAATCTATGTGCAGTCTTGACCACAGAGTATGACTTTGGCCAAGGTTGTAATTTTGTGGTAGATGATTTTGCTGCCAGAGCATAACCTCTGTAGGCTTTTACTAATTTTTCAATGTCTTGATCCATTTTGGTCCAGTATACATAGGTTCTCATAAGAGATTTCATCCTTGAAATTCCCAGATGTCCACTATGAAATTCATTTAATATCTATTTTTGTAATATGATACATATTACTACTATTTATACAAACATCAGCACTCCATTACATAGTGAGTAAGTGTTTAAGTCTGGATAGCATTCTAAAAATCCTCTATCTTTCTTGCTTTCTTTTAATTACTTTTTTATTTTTTTTATTTTCAAAATAAACATGTCTTGTTCTGGTTTTACTTTTATTTCTTCCAGGGTAACAGGTACTTCATGTACTACATTGCATAATATATTTTAAAATTCTATTTCACTTTTTAATGCTGCAATTACCATGTCTTCAAACGGTTAAGTATTTTTTATATCAATCTTGATAAACCATCAGCATGTCCTAATTTTTGAGACAGTTGGTATTCCATCCTGAAATCATAATTTAATAAGATGGTACCCCAGCATTGTAATCTATTTGCTGTATGCATAGGAATTCCTTTTTTGAACCATAAATTGATAATAGATGTGGGTGATTCATCTGTAAATGAAAACTCCTTCCATGTATAAATTTGTGAAATTTTTTCATGGCAAATATTATTGCTAATGCTTTTTTTAGATCTGGCTGTAGTTTTTTTCTGCCAGTAGTAGTGAACATGAAACATGTGTGATGGCTTTCATGTTACCATCATCATATTTATTTAGAATTACTGCTCCTATATCATAGTCACTAGCATTTGAAGCCAATAAGATTTCTGCTTTGGGATCGGAGTGCACTAATGATAAGTCTGATGTTAGTATTTTCTTGATTTCTTCAATCACCTTTAGACACTTATCAATTCAGTTCCACTTTATGCCTTTTTTTAGGCAAATTGTTTAGTGGATCTCTCAATTTCTGCATATTAGGTATATAGATTTGGTAATAGTTTGCTAGTTCTAGATTTGCTTCTAACCTAGTAATGTTTGTTGGAGGAGGCATATTCTTAATTGCACTTGCTCTCAACGGATCTGGTTGATGACCATTTTTGTCAGTGATTTGTCTTAGGTACTTGATTTTAGGCAAAAACAATTAACACTTTTTCTCGCTAAGTTTGAACCTGTATTCTCGTATTTTTTCAAAAACTTTTTACATGCCTGATATGTTGTTCCTTAGTGTTGTGAGGGAGAATAGAATGTTTGACAAAAGACAAAAAAATAATCCTACATCAAGAGGAGTAGCAGTCTTTGCTGAAAACAGTCAGTCACAGCTAAACATTCTCCTCCCTAGTTTCTATTCTACATTATGTTTCCCTGTACCAAAAGGTAACAAACTTTTTAAACCAATTTCAGTATTCTACTGTTGTTTTTGATAACTCAGTTACAACACTTAGATACACTTTTAATTATTATATCATCCAGATAAGCAACTGTGAATTTACAAAAATGCAAGCATAGTATCCAGAGCGTGTCGAAATATAACAGGAGCCACTTTTATCCCAAAGGAAGTCAGTTGAACATATAAAATCCTTTGTGTGTATTTATAGTTATTAACTTTGAATAGTCTTCTTCAACCTGTATTTGCAAATACACTTCAGAAAGATCAAGCTTTGAAAAAATTTTTCCACAATTTGCAAACATTTTCTCTAGACTTAGTAATGGGCAGTGATGGGATTCTAAACATTTGTTTAACCCTGTCAAAAAATTAGTACAAACACAAATTTTATTACATTTTTTCTTTAAATACATTTGCTAGTGCTGCCCATTTTGAATGGTCAATCTTTTTAATTACTCATTTTTTTTCAAATCTGTCTGATTCTTCATTGACTTGATCCAATGCTGTGAACACTGGTGTTGACCCTTTTTTCACTTGAAATTTCCTTTTGATTTTGGTAACACTGACCCAACTCATTCAACAGTACATCTGGAAAACATTTTTTAAATTTTTCCTTTAAATTTTCATACTGTTTTTTTAAACTGGGAGCTTGTCCACTTACATTTTTACAATAAATATTTATAGATAAATCTCAAAACTCAAATAATTCCATCCAGTCGGTACCAAATAAGCTTGTAGTATTTTTTAACATATAAGACTTAGCTTTTACACATTTGTTATAAAATGAAATGTTACAAGTCATTTCACCAATAAAAAATTTCTTATCTGGCACGCCATGTACAATTTTCAAAGTTCTTTTTAATAAAGGTTTTCCATTTGCTTTTCATTTGGCTTCATTGATTATTGATATCACTACCAGTGTCTAGTTACAGTTTTACATCCACATTAATTTTCACACACACAAATTTTGTCTGGTTTTCTGTAATTATTTCTTCTGTCGCAACACTGCGCGTACAAAATTTTTTCTGTGACAACTTTTTTTACTTTATCTTTACAGTGTGACTTTTTATGTTCTGCTTTTCCACATTTGTGTAGCACTTTCAATTCTTAAAGGGACAGTTGTCTCCAAGATGTAACCTTCCACATTTGAAACAGGATTAATTTTTCTTTTTCCACACTTTTCTGTAGTTTGTATTCTTTTTTCTTCAGCTTCTTCCATATTGTGTCTCAGGTTTAGGATTCTCTGACATTTGTCCAATATTACTTGTAGTGTTAGTTTTTGATTCTGTTCAAGTTTCATTAGAATTCTACAAAATATTTCTGAGTCTTTTTTTGCCATTAACCCTTTAATGAAAATTAACACTTTAAACATACCTGGAGTCAGTTCATTTAATTTGAATCTTTCAAACTCTGTCTTCTTTTTTCATCAGATTCATACACTTCCAATAGGTATTGAATAACAAACTTTTCTTGCTAAAAATTTTAGTCAGAATATTTACTGTTTCTTCAAAGCAAATTTCTACTGTTTTTTCAGTAGTATATAATTACCGTATTTATTACTACCGATGCTGACTTTTTTCTTATCTTCCCAGTTGCTCCATTCTTCTATGAAAATTTGCTCATATCTTCTAAAATAAGCAGAAAAGGTAATTCCATCATCTGAATTGTATATGAATTCAGCTATAGCATTTGCTGCCGCACAGGGAGTGAAAGAACTTGGACAATTTTCTGTTTTATTTCAATCAAATTTTGTTGTTGTTTCTGGAGTTCCAACAACTGTTGCTGTACTTTTAACACTGGGCTAATAATTCTTCCATATTTAAAGAATTTCTTTTTTTTTTTCTTTCTTTTTCTTTTTTTTTTTACACACACCAAAGAAAAAAAAAATCAAACTCACTTATGTGTGTCGAAGCAAAAAGTACTTTTTGTTTTACTCCATATGAGTTTCAATCACTCATTGCCACTGTTATAATATTATGTCTTACTTAGGTTACTCAGCATGACGTCATCAATTCTTTCTCCTTGACTGACTCCAATGGACTTCACTTACTCTGGGTTCTTTATTTAAGGTGCCTTTCATTGGTGTTACCAGGAGTATCTTATTCACTCCACAACAGTAATGGCAGCAAATCAGCATGCATCTATTTATTTACAATTAGGTCATGTGACACATATGGCCTCTTAGCCTTTCAAGTTGTTGTTCATAAAAAGTTTGAATGTAGTGTAGTAAATATATATGGTATTATGCATATTTAAATTTATTTAATAATGTATTATAAATATATATTATTTTTCACCACATAATAGTTGGAACATAATATACAAGTGATTGTTTAGATGTACAGATATAAGAATGTGTATCAAAAACAAATATTAAATTTTCTATTAGAAATGCCATAAAAACAGAAAAACGGTGAAATTTGGCACTGCACTTGTCAGGGGTTTGAGGTACAATACTCTCCTAAACTTGGTTGGGGTATTATGATGATAGAGCATTTACAGATACAGACAATACAGACATAAGAATCAATACTGCATAGTGACTGTCAGTTTCATACTTCAATGGTCAAGAGATTGCACTGGATTATAAAATTGGCAATCATCATGTAATGTTGATTCCTATATTTGCACATATACAATATATAACTTTAAGTTTGTTTTGCAGCAAGTATTACTGATTTTGCTCATGTGTAATAAGAAGTATTGCAAATAAATATATTTATGAACTTATTTAGTCAACATAAATCAATACATGTACATGCACACATAAAAATGATAAATAAAATAGAAAATTTTAAAAGTCAAATAATCAAATAAAATAAAAACATGAAAATATAAGAATTAGAAGAGCCTTAAGAAAATGGTTGCTTCTTTTTCATATAAAATTAAGGAATTTCTTTTTTCCCCACCTTTTCATAGAGATAGAATGGATGTGAATTTTATAACAGAGTCCATTAACCCAGTTTTTAAAAGTTAGGACCAGAGGTCTTTTTTCAGTGTGTGTGTTCAACTTTAACCTTTGGATAAATTTTTGTTTGGTAGCTCTTCAGTATATTTCACATGTCAATCAAATGTGGAAAACCAAAAAAAAAAAAAAAAAAAAAAAAAAAAAAAGATTGGAGACAGTCAATCAACAATTGAGTCACATTTATTTCAGGTTCTGCCCTAATTATTTGTTTTTGTAGGAAAAAGAGAAAAAAAAAAAAATAAAGGTCTTAAGATTTCAACAATCAAATTATAAGAAAATGGATCAGTTATGAAAGTTTTTTTTTCTTAAATAAAGTGATTTTCTTTCTTTTATCAGTTTTCTAGAAAAAAATAATTTTAACAATAACAATTACTGTTTTACCAAAAACATTAACAGTCAATGAGGGTATTTGGGGAAGATAACAATTTTAAGGCAAGCCGTCTTTGTAATTAAAGTGCTCAATATTAAGAGCGCATTAAATTCAATGTTCATTTATCTTGACCCTACTCAATGTTTTGTAGATTACATCCACTTGTCAGGCGACTTTATTGTAAAAATGAATTTATTACCAGAAATATTTTTTGTTAAAATGTTAATGAATTTTCCTTAAAAGACATTAATTTATCAGAAACCTATTTGAATTTGTCCTGCCGTAAGACAATATTGCATGAGGTAAACTTATTTGAAATTATTCGGTTATTGGTACTAGATGCTTTTTTTTTTATCAATGTGATTTGATTTGCTCAGATACCCAGCCCAAATTACAGTTACATTAAACAAACCATGAATTTAAATATTACAATAACAGAAATCCTTAAATATTTAAAAATGTTAAATATATTTAATAAGTTATTTATACTTCGAACCTTTCACTAGAATAAACAATTTACTTAGAAAATCTTTTACACACATCATGCCAACTCAAAACAGAAATACTTGGCACCACATATAATTCAAACTAACTTCAAATTATATGTAAAAAATGATCTCAAATATACAACCAAACAATTTCAGATAAGTTTACATCATACAATATCTTTTAAGGAAACCTTTAACAAATAGAGAAGTCAAATATATATAATAATCTATAAATAGAACACTTCACTAGATTAACAATTTAGAAAAACTTTTAGACGTAGAAATGGAAATACACACAATTCAAATAAAAATTTGCATAAAAAATATATAATACAGATAATCTAACAATTTTGATTAAGTTTATGTCATACAATATCTTTAAAGGAAAATTGATTAACATCTTAAGAAAAAAAGTGGGGTTTTTCAAAATTAATTCAGTTTTACAATCAAGTAAATTGATGAGCAAATGTAATTTCTGCAAAGTAGAGACAAGTGAACGTTTAATTTTATTTATTAGCAAGAAATGGTTTTATCTTGACAAGTATATTCATCATCTCAAATTGGAGATGTCAGCATCAAGAAGGTGCTGAAGTTTAAAAGCAAAGGAAATGTATTAACAGTGGATGGAAAATTTGACACTGAAATCCAAATGCCCATTGAACGAGTGAAAGAAGGATTTCAAAAGCTAAGCAAGGTGCTGAGAAACAAAGATTTTGTTAAAGCAAAGAAAAGATTGCTATGTGTTAATCATCCTCTTAGATGACAGTAAATGTTGGACAATTTCCTCATACATGAGGAGAAAACTAGAGGCAGCAGAAATGTGGTTCTGCAGGAGGATACTGAGAATTCAGTGAATAGAGAGAGTAAGCAACAAGGAAGTCTTAAAGAAAATGCCAACAGAAAGAACACTTAGAATCAGAAAAAGACTTCTGAAATTCTTTGGCCACATAATGAAAGAGGGCTTGCAAAACTTAACCCTTACAGGGCAAGAGTGATAGAGAAAGACAACAAGGGTGGCTTAGCAAAGGGTGATGAATTGCTAAGAGCCACAAGAGAAAAAAAGTTGTGGAGAGCCACGATCACATATATGCTGAAGAGATGTGGCACAGAAGAAGAAATTCATCTTATTAAGAAGGAAGTGGATGTTTTGCAACTGCATACATCACTTTTATAATAATACCTTTGATAAAAAGCATGAATCCAACGTCCCTAACACTGCCTTATTGCCATCCATCTTGACCATGAACCATCACTTGCACAACATGATAGTTATTCAATGAGTTATTCTGTTACTATTTATATTGGTTACTATTTATTTGCATTATCAGCCTCAGCAAACAGCAACCATATTTTCAAAGTCACACTTTTACAGAGTCCACATCTTTTCAGTTTTTGTGGAATAGCAGTAAAAGACAGTTTCAAGCAATTAACACTTGAACTCATGACTTCCATTGAGATCCTTCCCTGTCCTCCATTAGAATGTCTGACCCTCAACTTCTCGAGAGCACCACTCTGCGGCTGCTCGGTCTCACGTTGACTGCTGACCTGAGATGAAACAAATACATTGAGTCAATTGCTTCGTCCACAGCAAGGAAAGTTGGCTCCCTGTGTCGCGCCAGGAAATTTTTATCCCCAGAATCGATCCTCCAGATCTACAAATCAACAATTCGCCCTTGCATGGAGTATTGCTGCCATATATGGTCTGGAGCCCCTTCTGTTTGTCTCGGGGTTCTTGATAGGCTCCAGAGGTGGATATGCAATATAATTGGCAGTGTTCTGGCATCTCATCTACAGTCACTCTCTCACAGACGCATTGTCGCCTCTGTCTTTTTTACAAATACTTTCATGGCAATGGCTCCAAGAAGCTGCATTCGCTGGTTCCCAGACTTCATGAGTTTAAGCACCCTATAAGGCTGGCATCCCGTTCTCACCCTTTCACTGTCAAAACTACTAATTGTAGCCGTCTCTTCTACTCCAATAGCTTCATGTCTCACACCTCTCGCCTGTGGAACTCCCTTCCCTATTCCAGTTTCCCTGAGAGCTATAATCTCCAACTATTCAAATGTAATGTCAATCGACATCTCCAGTTGCCTTGATCTATCCACTATCCTTCTCCTCTATCACTCCTATCTGATCTTGCTCCAAATCTTCTGTAACCCCTTGCATCCTAGTGACTTCCTGCCTTGCTTGGGGTGAAACGCTTAAAAAAAAAAAAAAAAAAAAAAAATTGGATTACAAAAGATAAAATATAGAAGTCACACAAGTCACTCATTGAATTCTCTTTACAAATATCCTTGAGCCAAAGTTTGAACAGCTGCTAAAACTGTTTTTATATTGATTAAGAATATTCTTATAACATTTCACTCCATTTGAGATGAACAAAATAAATTAAAAAGATCAGTAATATTAATTAAGGAATAATGTAAAAAAAAAAAACTAAGT
Organism: Acanthosepion pharaonis; assembly: GCA_903632075.3. NCBI lineage: Eukaryota > Metazoa > Mollusca > Cephalopoda > Sepiida > Sepiidae > Acanthosepion > Acanthosepion pharaonis. The sequence goes on along the minus strand of CAHIKZ030003576.1, from coordinate 3,035,295 downwards.
GAAAATAAAAATAAAGAAAACACTAATATGAATAATAAAAAAAAAATATGTAAAGCAACTTAAGTTACCTATAAATTTTTTTAACATGTTTTTTTAATTAATTTTTTTTTTCTTCCATTTAACTTCTGATACATATTTTATCACACATCAGCACGTCCTTATATACTTTTCAATTCAATCAACAAGCACATAAATAATAAATCTTTAGAACATGCCTTTCTATGGCAGCACTGTTACCATTTTTTGCATGAAAAATTTTGCCTTGGGAGGGAGGGGGGGATTAATATTCCAATAACTTATTTATATAGCCATAATCCATTTAATCAATTGGTAATTAATCACTATCCGGTTTATTTTTATTTAGTAAGAGACTTATTTTTTATTGCTGATCCATGCAATTGATTTAAAAGATACAAAGATGAGTAAGAGACAAAAAAAAAGAAAGAAAAAAGACTCATTATAAAGAATAAAAAAATAATGCCTGCATAGTGGAATTCATCCCAATAGCTACACATTAGTTTGATAAAAAAAAAAAAAAAAATTATATGAAAGAAAAGCAATTTTTATTCATTGTAGAAAGAACCTTCACATGTTATTAATAAACATACATTGTACTGACTAAACATCTAAAACACATGGCTTACAGCCACACCAAATCAAAACACCTATTCCCATATGATCACCGAAGTTAAGCAATCTCAAACCTGGTTAGTACCTAGATGGGTGACTGCTTGGATATACCAGGTGCTGTATGCTTGGATGTGTGGGTGGTGTAATGGATAATGGCTTGGAATTATTAATCAAAGAGCCGAGTTTCAATTCTCATTGGGTTTGTTATATTTACTGATGTGCAAATAAACCTTGGGAAAGATATGAATCCACCTCTTCTTCCCCCAGCTAGGGGTTAATTAGTAAAATTTGTATTACTAAATCATTATTATTTCAAAAATAAAAATAATTACAACCTAAAAATATTTTTTTGGCTTTAAATAACCTGCTAAAGGGTTGATAAACTGTAGAAAATGAATCAATCAATCTAAAATGGAATATAAATACACTAAACCTTTCGAAATTGTATGTATAACTATTGAAAAGGGAATGCTGAAAAACTCTTGACCCTATCCACTTCCCTAAATCTGACCAAACACAATTTTTTTTTTTTTTGAATGAGCTTCTTGGTCAGGCAAGAACTTTTCAGCACCCATCTCTCTCTCTGACACACACACACGCAGAGAGAGAGAGAGAGTCCTGGCCAAAAGTTTAAGACCAACTGTCAAAAATTAACATTGAAGGATATTTCATCCTTCACTTTTAGTTAATGCAAGCAAGCTGCAATATTACATCATCCTCAAATGTGAAACAATTCCCACAAAGCAAAGAAAATGCAAGAATGTCTTAACAAGTTTCAAGGTCACTACTAGGGAATAGCCTGGCAGCAAACCTGACTGCAATCCCATAGAAAATCTGTGAGATTACAGAAAGAATAAGGCTGTAAATAAACATACACCCAATGCCAAAACTAATGCTGCTATTATCATGGACATCTGGACCACTGGAATTTAAGCAAAATATCAAGTTTCATAGCCAACATGTCTCATCATACTGAAGTGGTTAATAAGGCAAAAGGCCATCTTACAAAATACAAGTTTATATTGAAATTGATGAAAATAAAACTGCTTTTAATAAATTTCATGTATTGAAGGGAGTATTGCTTTTTGTTTTATGCTATTCAGATTTTTTTTGTTCATTTTATTGAGAAAATGTTGGGTGGTTCTAAACTTTTGGTCAGGATGGTATGTGTGTGTATATATATTTTTTTTTTTAATCAAGTTCATTCCATGCAAGACAGTAAAGCCAATGAGATGCAGAAACATGTGCGAGAAAAAAGAAGAATAATCAGGGGATAGTAGATAGTGATTGACATTGCATTAAAATTTTTGAAGATTAAAGTTGGCTGGAAAGCATGGCGCTAAAATGGAGTTTCACAAATGAGAAGTGTGAGAAAAACTGTCAACAAAAAATTTACAGCTATATCTAGCCAACTCAACTGTAAATTGGTGAGACCTTGTCACCAGTCTAGTACTGCGCTTAAATTCAAAAAGTCTAGGCACCATAGTGAAGAGCTCTACCATGAAAGTATTTATAGAAAAGGCAAAGAGAGGCAGCCTTAAAGTAGTGGATTTTATCAAGGAGCTCTAAATAAATAGCAGGAGCACCAATCAATATATGGCACCAATATTCTAAGCATGGACGAATGGTAGACTTATAGATATGTAAAATACATTCTGGAGAGACAGATTGTCTAGCACAATAGTGAACCAACTTTCTTAGTAGCTGACCTAGAAATGGATTCAATATAGTTTTTCCTCTTCATGTCAGCTAAGAATGTTATCCCAAAAGTTTCAACAAGTCACTATATATATATATATATATATATATATATAAACAAACAAAAATGTAAAAAAATTAATTAAAATATAATTCCAATACATTTGAATTTGTTGAATTTAGTGATCAATATCCTAAAGGCTGAGCCACATATATTACAAGGTTAAGTTTTTTGGTATATTAAAATATGACTCACATGTGTTTAACTAAAAGTATCATGGTGATTGAGTACACAATATAATGTCTGTGCTTTGATAGAACTGATCATTGGACGCTCAAATTTTGTGAATTTATGACTTTACAAAATTCAAAAAAATTCTCACTTGATCGATTTGAACAAAAAATCTAGTGTCGCAGCTTCACATGCTCCAAAACATATATTCAACTGTTAATAAATAGCATAATTTAAAAAAACATCTTTAAGTCTACACATATTTCATCATAGTGCTTGCCTATGTATGGGAAAATTGTGCCCTGAAGATGTCAATTTGAAATTGTTGAAAGTACTTGGCATGTGTTGTCCATCTGACAACAACCTGAATATAAGGATTTTATTATTCAAGAAACTTATAGTAAGTTAATGTCTCAGTAAGTCCTGTTAGTGAAGTGATTTCACCATTAATCACATTAACATTGCTATTTAATTCTTTGTATAATGGTTTCTTTATGACATAAAATATAAGCTTCTCCCTCTCTCATATATATATCTCAAAACTGTAAGTGGAAAGGATAATTAAAGTAGTTTTTTCTAATGTAAAACATTAAAAAGATAGATCTATGAAGAGAGCTGAATGCATTGTATACAGAGCAATATGACATACAAAGGAAAAAAACTTAACACATCTCAAAAAATCTAGTAATAAATTTATTTCAGTGGGTAAGTTTTTAATACCTATCTCATAGACCGAAATGACAACATTACTTTTGTGATCTCAGTCTGATGAGGCAGGTATTACAAACTTACCCACTGAAATAAATTTCTTACAGGATTTTTTGATGTTTTAAGTTTTTTCCTTTGAAGTGTGTATATATATATATATATATATATATATATATATATATATGGTATTGAATCAACATCATCACATGATCAACCTTCCGTCTAACATGGTCACGCCGTCGTCACATGACCATGTTAGACGGAAGGCTGATCATTTTAAAAATTTTCAGTTATCTGTTTTGAATAAGACTTGTGTTTTTATGTCCATCGTATTTGTCATATTGAACTGAATTGTATTTTAATGAATATTGTCTTGAAAAAGGTTTATTAAACCGAAACGTCAGACGTCGACATTTCATTCATTTTAACTACATTTAAGGATTTTTGTTTGTTTTTTTCAGAATTTTCTTCATTCTGTTTATATCCATTTATATCCATTTATATATATATTGCTATATATATATATATATATATATATATATATGATTAATACAAATATAAAATTTGTCACTTAGCTGGTTGATGTTATATTTAGCACCCTGACTCCAGAGTTTTGTGGATGAACATTTTTTTGTAATTGTTTGGTTCATGTGTCAGGAGGTATCAGCAATTGTTTGCCGATTTTCTCATGTTTGTTAGTTTTACATTCAGTTAAAACAAATAATTTATGCACTTTTTATTGGTATTAGGTTGATTGTTTTTCTATTTGTGCGTATGTCTGTACATGTGTGTATACTATCAATGAATGCTCTTTGAACTTTGTCATTTGGCTTTAAAAAAATAAACCTGAAAAATATTAGAAGAATTGTAATTTCCCTAAATCTTATCACTATAAGCAACCTTTACACATCATTTGCATAACACATTTACCCATGTGATTAACACACATACACAGAGTCATTCTAAAAGTAACGCCTGCTATTAAACTGGCCCACAATGTCAGATTGCATGTGGCAGTGGTACAGCAGTAGAGAGCAAACCTTCCCACTAATAAACCATAATTTCTTTTGCCTTGCACCCATACCACTTGAGAATACCAGGTGCTTAAAAGCTTGGATTTGCAGATGGTGTCATGGATAATAGCTCAGAATTGGAGCTAAGACAAATTAGACAGCCAAGTTCTAATTCCAGTTGGGTTCATTCTATTTACTTATGTGCAAATACCCTAGAGAAAAGTATGAATGCACCTCTTTCTCTCCAGCTATGGGTTAATTAGTAGAACTTGTATCAGTAAATCATTAAAAAACTCTTAGAATCTAAAAAAAATATTTCTGGCTTTAAATAACTGGCAAAAGGTTGATAAGCAGTAAAAAGCAAAATTAATATAGATAGCATCTGAGCAGCAGTCTGGCAAAATGGCATCCAACATAATAGGAAAGTACATACAAAGCCAGAGATATGTCACTAAATTCCCACACATAGAAAATAATTGCACCCATTTACGTTCATCAACACTTGAATATTTATGGAAACCAAACAGTTAGATGGTTTGTAAATGCATTTCAGCAATGCATGTAACATGCCACATTTGCTGAAGCCCTTGCACAGCTGTCAACTCAGAAGATGAATATTAACAGACAAAACTCAAACAGTTAATTCAGCACCTGAAAGTGTATACATCATAGAATTCTGCTTATCTCTCAGTTAAGCAGTTAACATGTATTTTACACCATGTCATTACCGCAAATAAAAAATGAACTATTCAGCTTTAATTACAAGGACAGGTTTTCTCAGATACATTGTTTGGGTTTAGAGAAAAAAAAAAGAAAAGGAATATACAGGAGATAATAATGCTCTCAAGTGTTTAATGTCTGCTTCAGTGAAATAGAAAACCATGTCAATTTCTAATCTTTTTATTTATTTAAATAATTGTTATTGCAACATTCGATTACTAAGTTATTAAGCTAAAAAATTTAGAGAAACTTCCACAAGTCGTGGATCTGTTGGGACACCATAGAATTGGACTTAATTTCTGCCCCAAACACAAAGGGTGATCTCCCAAAAATGATTTAAAATAAACCAAAATTTCACTGTTTTGGAAATAAACATTCGATTGACGAATGATTTTTTTATTTCTTTAAGTAAATCATGAACAATTCTTTACTACTGAAATAACATTTAGAATTTGAAATTTGAATTAATAAATAGGTCTCATTTTGTGATAGAATTTTGACTCTTTGAGTGTTTCCTGATATAACATAGTCTTGGGAATTATTGACGATTTCAACAATTAAGAAAACAAGGACCAAAAACCCCAAACTTTCCATTCAAAGAGTGAAACAGCAGCTTGATGTGCTTAGCTTACTCGATCATTTCATTCATTCACTTTTGTTTGTGTGCGATGATTTTTCTTTTTCACTATCCTTGCTAGTTGTCTCTGTCTTGAGATTTTCATGAAATTTACTTTTTAATAACAAAAAAGTAAAAGCTAAATAAAAGAATAAACAAAATGTCAAATTATGAAAATGAATCGTATTTTATTAAAAAAAAAAAAAGAAGTTTCCATCAACTTTTACTATGTTTTTATATTTTTAACTTAAAAAAAAAGAAGGTCCAATCCATATCATCTTGACTTTTTTTTAACGCAAAATCTATGCAACGTCGTGTGGTGGGTAATGTAAGGAGGGGAGGGGGGTAATAGTCAATTAATCAATTATATAATTATTCATTGCTACTACAAGTGTCGAGTTCAGTTCAATCATCGGCAATAATGTGTGATCCAAAGTTTCATATTTGGATCAAACAAAAAAACAAAGCCAAATTATAAATATTATATTTTTAATAAATGTTTCTTTATGTAAAAAAAAAACCAAAAAAAAAAAAACCTGTTTTTTATGTCACAACCACGTAAAGTTTTTTTTTTTTTTTTTTTACTAAACTTCATTCATATTGCCAATAGGGGTTTTTTTTTTACTTTTTTGTGTGCTCTTTTTAATACTTTTAGAAAAACAGAAATTGTAATTAAAGTAAACTTTTAAATAATGTTATTTTTCGAAGTTCTTAAGTTAAAAATTAAAAATTTGAATTTACGAAAAAAAGATAAAGTTCAAGATTTTCTTTGTCACATCAATACTGAAATAAATTCGCTAAATGTTTTCATGCAAATAAAAAAAACTCGTTTAATTTTAAAAAAAGAAAAAAATATGAGTCTTAAAGCGTGTAATGAAGAATAAGAAAAATAAATGACAGTGGAAAAATAGATATTTTTTAAACGAGAAAAAAAAAATGTTTTTTATAATGAATTTTTAAAAACTTCCTTCTCTCATTTTTACTTAAAAGTTATAATTCTGTCTTAGACAAAAATTTTAAAAAATGCTAACAGTTGTAAAAAAAAAAAAGTATATTCTTTATATGAGGCAATCCAAAAAACTTCGATTCGGTAGCATTTTTCTGACAGGAAGTTTTTTTATTGAGGGAAAAACAAACTAAGTTATATTTTTTCTTTACTAGTTCACGAATAAATAAAGAAAGAGTTTTCTTTTTTGAAATTACATCGATTTTTTTAAAAGTTTATTTATGGTTTGGATATAAAGTTTTATCATTTATCTTTCTTTATTGTTCAATTATTACGTGTGTATCAAGTGTGCGGAAATTTGTATTTCGTCCCGTAAACAAAAAACGACGTTTGCTTACTTTTTTTTTTTTTAAGAGTTGCTTAGTTAAACACAAGAAAAAATGAGATAATTTTTAAAGTTTTAAAAAATGTAAGTAAAAATTTATACACTTTTAAATAGAATTAAAGACAAAAAAAAATAAATAACATTTTCTAACTTTTCTTCTCTTGCTTGTGACAAATTTATAAGCTAGTCTAGTTCTAAGTATCATTTCCCCACCTGTAATTAATCCTACGATTTTCCCCCGCTTCTCTGAAGAAAAATGAAAAGAATTTTACGAAGTCACAATGAGATTTTAAAAACGGGGTTTTGATTTAAAAAAAAATAATAAAAAAAGATAAATTTGGATGCAATTTTTTTTAATACATGCAAATTTAAAAAAAAAAAAATAAGGTCAGAGGATGGACAGAAAATAAAAAACCATTATCAAAGTAACTTAAAAAATAAGGGTTAGTAAGTAAATAAGTTTTAAGTTTTTTTCTTTTCTATTAAACCTGCGGCCATTAAAAAGTTGGCGTCGACATTCGAAAAAATATCTTGCAAAGGGTTAAATAAAGTTTAAATAATAAATTAAATATGTAGGAAAAGAAAATAAACTAACAAAAGTTATAATAACTAACCGGTAACGTTTCTTACATATGAAAAAAAATACTTACAAGTTCGAATGCTTCGATAGTATTTTCGGGTGCATCCAGCGCGCCTCCTCGGTGGGCAATAATCATGGGTTTCACATTTTCCTTCTCCTTGGGTAACGTACCCCCGAGTATTGGGGCTGCCAGGTGTCCTGGTAGAGATGGAATATGGTACCACCAAAGTGCACCACAACCGATCATCAACAGAAAGAAGAAAATAGGAAGACCCAGATATGAAAGCAAAGCAAAAAACAACACAACAATAGAATAGTAAGTTAACTGGTTCCACAGGAACATATTTCGTTATCGGGATTTCTTGGAGAAATTATTAAAAGAAAATAACTGATTTTCGCTTTTTTTTTCGGGATATATATAAATATTTATTTCCTGTTTAATTCGCCTCACCCCGTTTTACTTTGACTCAGGCAAGTAATATCATCACACGACTTTTACTAATTTGTGAGGACGAAGTGGGGTTGCCTTCTCTATGCTTTTGTTTTGTTTTTACTTCATGCAAGTGTGGAATATAACAAGTCAGATAGATATCCCCTAAGTTTCCAACCCAGTTCTTAATTTACAAGTGATGAATGGTGATTAATAGGGTGATGAAATAGTTCAACGAAATGTACTTTTTTTTTTTAAACCGGAATCTCTGGCCACATTTTGTAAATTGTAACGCCAACGGTTTGTATATCAAAAACTACACCAACACCACCGCCGCCACCAAAAAGAGTCCCGAAGTTTTCTCTCACCCACCTCTTCTTTTTAACATTGTTTCACTTGAATATTGTACCTTGAACCCAATTTTGTTTCATTTATTTATTTTTTTAACATAGTGTTACTAGGAAAAAAGTAATTTATCATGAAAGACAAGTTGACGAAAGTTCATTGCGACACTTAACAAATCAGCTGTTCTGATAACGCTTTCTTTTTTCTTTTTTTTTTTTTTAAATACTTTTTAAGACCGGTTTGAAAAGTCATCGGGTATGCTATGGTCCTCCAACATACATAGAACTAATAAAATAAATTACTGTTCTATCAATTATAACAATTTATGAATATTTACAAGAGCTGATTATTTTTTTTTATTTATTGAGCACATCAGCTGAACTTTCTCCAACATAAAGACATTCTGCTTACACACAGAAAAAAAAGTATGTACACGTGCTTATTAGACACACATACACTGTCTGTAGTCTGTACACAGGGAGAGTAATCGTACGTTAATATGGATCTCCTAAAAAGAAAAAACAAAACAAAACAAAAACTACATTTTTAAAATAATTTAAATGTTTTCTTTGAAACCAAATTTTATTTTTATTTGAAAAGTTAATCTGTAAATAAAAAAGAAAAATAAATTTATTTACATAGTGTCATGTGCTATCCATTTTTTCGTTATTGCTGCTGAAAATCCTCAAGTGATGTGGTTTCTGTTGGTACTGTTCTTTGTGATTCTGTAGCATCAATCTACAAGGTTCAAAATAAGGATTATCCTTTCCTGAGACTTACTTCACTCGCTCAGAGCCCCTTTTTTAATCATTGATCTGAAAAGCAATTGTAGACAACTGACAGTTTAGAGAAATTTAGATATTTCTTTTAATGACTTAGACACCATGCATGGAATCAACATGAAAATCTACACAAAGCTATTTATGAATGTGACTAGTTCTTAGGTTAATGTTTTGGTTGTCTTTGTTTAGCAGCATATCAACACCTCTATGGGTTATTTAATGCTGAAGTTAATATTTTGATTTTGTAGCAACTTGCAGTGTTGAACAAAGCTACCTCTATTCTACTTTTGGGAGAGCCTCTTGACAAAGCAAAGTTCAAGTACCTATTTGGCCACAGGAAACCATCTCCTGTGGTCAAATTGGTAATAACACACTTCCGCTATAGGAGTGGTTTTCCTGATGGCAAAAGGTTTGATTCTTGATGGGAGGCACATTTTTCTTTAGTAGGACTTCTCGATGTAGGCCATTTCCTATTAATTTCAAAGTTTAAGAAAACAAAAAAAACAGTAACAGCAACTCAAACATATGGACACACTAAAATTAGTGTTTATAGTAATAAGAAATAATGTCAAAGTAAAAATAAAAATACATTTAAAAATATATATATATATATATATATATATATATATATATATATATATACACACACACACACACACACACACAAGGTTAGCCAAAAAGTCCTGACTTACTTAGGAAGCAGAAAGAAAACAACAAAACTTGATCCCTGTCTGATAGAATTTTCAAGGAGGACTGTATTTCGAACTTGTTTCACATGGTCGTGCTGTCAACACTAAACTGTATTGCCAGTAGCTAGACTGTGTGCAACAAACTAAAAAAGGAGTATCCTCCTTTGGTCTATTGAGGTCAGGTTCTGTTTCAGCAGGACAATGCAAGGCCACACACTGCCAGATTGACGAAGGAGAACTTCAAACAGATGGATGGTGTTGAGATTTTTCTACATCCACCATTGAGTCCTGACGCAGCTCCAAATGACTATGGCCTATTCCGCTCAATGGCACACTTCCTCAGTGACCAGCAATTCAACATTTTTGATGAAGTGAAGGAAGCTTTTTTACAGTTTTTTGATTCAAAGCCAGCGGACTGGTATCTGGGACAGATTCAGATGCTGGCTGATTGCTGGCAGATCATTGAGAATGATGGACTTCATTTTAAAGAATAAATGTTAGTGTTGCTCCATAAAATTTTCTTGTTTGGTTGGTTGGTTGTTTGGGGTTTTATGGAATATCAACCACTATGGGTTATTTAATGCCAAATCCAGGTTGCACATATATATTAAATATATATACTTTGTAAACATAATTTGAGGATATTTCAAGAACGTATAGCTGGCAACATTATTTTTCCAAAAACATTATCTGAAGCCTTGCTGTTGGACGTAGTTTATCGCCATACCCAGGACGCGGATGTAGTTTATTGCCATACCCAGTACGTGGATAAGACCTGGAAAAAGCTAGGAGTTCACTATTTGCCCATAGCTGGGACCCTAACAGGTGCTACCACCCCGGATCAGGGTGGACCTGGGAACACCAGCAATTAAGAAGTGGTTTCACGCTCCTCAAAACCTCCTGATAAGAGGCCTTGCTGTTGGATACAGTTTAACGTCATACCCAGGACCAATTTTGTTGTTTTCTTTCTGCTTCCTAAGTGAGTCAGGATTTTCTGGCCAACCTAATATATAAAGTATTTATTTCTTTATTTACAATAGAGAGAAAAACCCACCGTAGAGTTAAATATTAAAATCTTCCATCAGCAAGATTGAGACTTAAGTATCAAAAATGATCTACAATCTGCTGTTAAATGGGGCAAGAAAAGGCTTGTTAATTTGAATGCTTCCAAAATGAAACTTCTCTCTATTAATCATCTGTATCTGTATTAGAAGTATTTACAATACTTCTAATAATCTGAAATTCACATGGTATATTTATCATAAGTATAGCCTGAAAATTTTACCAGCATTGTTTGGTAGTGATTATAATATGAAAATATTGGTTTGCATAATAAAATCTTATATATATTTTTTAATCATTCTACCCCAAATAAGGCAGTAAAGCAACTAAGACACAAGGGGTTAATGAGTGTAAAAGAATAAGAAAAAGAGAAACATTATTAATTATTAGATAACAGTTGACATTGCATTTAAATTTTTGAAGATCAAAGTTTGCTGGAAAGTATGGAGTTGGAACAGAGTTGCAGAAGTGAGAAATACAAGAAAAGAAACTGTTAGCATAGAACTTACAATTACATCTAGCCAACTCAACCGTGAATTGATGAGATTTTGTTGTACTGTGCTTAAATTCATAAAGTTTAGGTACCATAGCAATGAGTTCATCCAAACAATTATTATGAAAGTATTTAAAGAAAAGACACAAGGAAGCTACATTATGGCAGTGAGAAGTAATTGAAGCTGAGGTGCCAAGTCAGGACCAATAACATTGCAGATTCTTTGGATTTTATCAAGAATCTCTAAATATATAATAGGGGCAGCAATATTCAAAACATGGACAAATGGCAGACTTATAAAAATTATCTAGCATGACACAGTGAACCAACTTTTTAGTAGCAAACCTAGCAATTGATTCAATATAGGGTTTCCACTTCATGTCAGCAGAGAATGTTAACCTAAGAAGTGCAACGAGTCACACTCCTTGAGGTAGGCATAAGCCATGCTGATGGAAAGCAGAAAGGAATCCCCAGATGATTAATAAAGAGAAATTTCATTTTGGAGGCATTAAAATTAACAAGCCATTCCTTGCCCCAATTAACAACAGATTGTAGATCATTTTTGATACTTAAGTCTCAATGTTTTTCCTCTATATCAGTGTTTCTCAACTGGTGGGGCCTGAAAGGTAGCCTGGTATGCTCCAAGTTAGCAAAAAGAGTGATCTGTGAATTATTTTTATATTAAAAAAATCTTTATTTTTAAAAAGCTAGCAACACCAAGCACATGGCTTCTATTTCTAATTCAAGTCTTTGTCATTTGATATTTTAAATTGGATGCTAAATTTCTTAATATTTAAGGAGTGGATAATCCTTTCCCTTTTACCTTCCTCAAGAGAATTAAATCAGTAATTATAATTATTGTCTTAGGAGGCATGGTGGAGTAACGGATAGCAACTCGGATTGAGGAATCAGAGAGCTGAGTTCAAATTCCAGTCAAATCTATTACATTCACTTATGTCTTTGGGAAAGGTATGAATCCTCTTCTCCCCCCAGCTATGGGTAAATAGCAGGACAGACTGGGTTCTATACCCTTGGATGGCAACTGGTCTACCACAGAAAGAAATGGCAACTTACTGCAGAAAAAAGTATGCCTTGTCAGTCATGTATCAAGATATACATGATTACCTATGCATGTATCACACATGGCATATAACTGAAGCCAAACCGGCAGCTGCTCTCAAGAACTACCACCTCCAATCAGTTGTTACCTGGGGCAAGAAATGGCTTGTAAATTTTAACACCTTTAAAATGAAACTGCTAACCATTTTTGCTCTCTATCAGCATGGTTGATGATCATCAAATCCAGAAGAGCAACTCATTGCACTTTCTTGGTCTCACATTTTCTACTGACTTGAAGTGGAGCAATTATATTGAATAAGTTACTAGGTCTGCTGCTAAGAAGGTTGGTTCAGCGTTATGCTAGACAATTTTTCTTATTGGAATCCATCTTTTATACATTTATAAATCTACTGTTCGTTCATAAATTGTATATTGCTGCCCTATCTAGTCTGGATTTCCAGTTATATATCTGAAGATTTACAACAAAATCCAAAGCTAAACTGGCATCTCGAAAATTCGATGCTAAATTTCTTAATATTTAAGGAGTGGATAATCCTTTCCCTTTTACCTTCCTCAAGAGAATTAAATCAGTAATTATAATTATTGTCTTAGGAGGAACAGTGGAGTAACGGATAGCAACTCAGATTGAGGAATCGGAGAGCTGAGTTCGAATTCCAGTTGAATCTATTACATGCACTTATGTTCTAATACTCTTGGGAAAGGTATGAATCCTCTTCTCCCCCCAGCTATGGGTAAATAGCAAGACAGACTGGGTTCTGTAGCACTGGATGGAAACTGGTCTACTGCAGAAAGAAATGACAACCTACTGCAGGAAAAAATCTGCTTCGTCAGTCATGTATCGAAAGATACATGATCACCTAATCGTGTATCACGCATGGCACATAACTGATTGAATTATTGGCGTTTATAAAAAAAAAAAAAAAAAAAAAAAAAAAATGAGCAGATTCTTCACAAATCCCTTTAAATGAAAACTGTACTGCTAATCCTCCTTTGGGGATGCTAAACCAAAACCGATAACCATTAAAGGTAATTTTCATCATTGCCAAAGCACCTTAAGTGGGTTTTTCACACAAGCATATTTAAATGTACAATGTAATGTCTTAAAAATAAATGCTTATTTCAGGAGACTTCTTTATTATTTTCTTTTTCTAAATTTCATTACTAATTTTTCCTTATTAAAATTTAAAGTGTGCTCCAGAGTTTTAGTTATTTTACAAGTGCGACCTGAAGTAAAAAAGTTTGAGAAACGCTAATCCATGTAAAGGTTTTAAAATGCTTTCACGACAGAATATAATCATATTTACTTGTAAAATCATGTAATGTTTATAGATATTTTAGACAGGATGTCTGCACACATCTATCTCTATACGAAGGCCTTCACTTTATGCATCGTTTAAAGACGGCACTGTATATGCATATAAAGAAAAGAGATTAATAACAATATAAAGAACTTGTGAGAAGACAGACATTGTGAAAGAATCCATTCTTAAAAGTCATTTTTAATTACTCCTTAATGAAACCAACAAATATTCACTTACCTAAATTGCTTTATGTAAGTGTCTGTGTGCGTGTGTGGTGGGGGTCAAAGTATATAAGATAGTTTATTGTACTTCCGCAGTCATACAAATGTCGGCATAAAAGTACCATTAGGTTGAATTTCATTTTTCAGCAGAAGCAACTTTCAAAATTTGTCAGGAATTTTAGTGAATGGCCAATATCACACACACACACATATATATATATATATATATATATATATATATATATAATAGAATATATATTTATACTAGAATATAAATAACTAGATTATATATATATATATATATATATATATATATATATATATATATATGAATATATATTTATACTAGAATAGAAATAAGTGATTATATATATATATATATATATATATATATATGAATATATATTTATACTAGAATATTAAATATATATATATGAATATATTTATATATATATATATATATATATATATATATATATTTATATAGAATAGAAATAAATAAGTGATTATATATATATATATATATATATATGAATATATTTTATACTAGAATAGAAATAAGTGATTATATATATATATATATATATATGAATATATTTATACTAGAATAGAAATAAGTGATTATATATATATATATATATATATATATATATATATATAGAGAGAGAGAGAGAGAGAGAGAGAGAGAGAGATTTCTCAATTAACCCGTAGAAAAAGACAATATGTATTAAGGAAAAAAGATAATAGAAAAACTGTTGTTTTAGCCGACACATTTCATCCAATGTGGACTTTTTAAAGGCAAAAAACAAAATGAATTTATTGTAATAAAATATCTATAAACAACAAACAAAATGTTGTTAGCAACTAGAAGAATTTAGAAACGCAATTGTATATTCATTGGATCAACTGAAAAATTATACTAATTACTTTATGTTTGAAGAAAATACTTTTTGAAGAGAATATTTTCACACGTAGAAATAATGTTTGTATTGTTGTGTTGATGGAGTCAACTGTTTTCTTTTGATTTCTTGATATATTTGTTGTGTATGTTGGCTTTGGAGTATATGGATTCTATTAGTAAAGGTGATATTGGGAATTTTTCAGATGACCATATGAATATTATATTTTTCAATTTTGTGCATGTTATGTCTCCATTCATTTTTCTACAGGGCCACAAACTTAACACGGAGGCCTGCATCAAGTGCCTTGAGGAGGTAGTGCTGTCCTGAGTCAAGAAGGTGGCTACACAAGAAGAGAACCCAGTTATGGCTGTCAGACAATTTCTGCAACCACATCACCCCTTAAATCTGGCCACTTAACTCCCCAGACTGCAACCCCCTTGTATATTATGTGTGGGGGTGTAGTTGAGTGAGAGACCAACAAAACTCCTAACACAAAAGATGAACTGAAGGTCAAGGATTATGGCAGCATTTACCAACTTAAACAAGAATACCATCCAGAACAGTTATAGGAGATTCCGAAGTCATCTGGAGGCCATGGTTGAAACCAATGGTGATTTTATTGAATAAATGTACTCTTTAGTATTTCGACATATATTTTCCAAAATTACACAAAAATATCTTCTAAAGTGACATGTCAGTATTACTCTCATTTTTGTGTAATTTAGATGACAATTTATTCATCTCTCTCTCCATATATATATAATTTACATTTAATGTAACTCAGTACTCTATATGCATGGCCATTTCACCAAAGAAAGAATTCCTTATGGAGATTTTTCAACACAAAGAGAGTAGAAATAAGTGATTTTATATATATATATATGGTATTGTAGAATCTCCCACAACACAACCAGCCTTACCTCTTTGTAGGAAATACACTCTTCCTATCTAGTAAGCCAAATTCTACCTTCAGACAATATAACAAGTATTCATTGGTCAATCACCTCCAATCTGGCTTGCTGATTGGTCAGTTCCGACCAATCAAACCGCCTGCATGCGACCAATCTGTTTTCCCCGCTCATATGCTGCGAGCCACCCAGTGATTATATAAACAGAAAACGTGTGAACCTTCCGAGGAGCAGTAATTACCAAGTTTCAAGATGTAACATTCACCGACTCCTGTCTTAGTCATTGCTGACCAGACGTTAAAGACAATTACCAACTTTACGCAGTCAGTAACACGCATTCACAGAGAACTTTCCAAAATACTCCAAGTCACTACGAATCACAATTTTGCCGCGCAAAAAGATACATCGCTGACTCATACTCGATCAAGCATGAATCAACTCTCTGTACATCATTTCTCAACTTTGCTTATCTAAAGTGAATCAAATTCACTACTTATTAAGTAAACTCTACGAACGAACGACCTTAGAAAAATATTACAGTTAAAAGGTAGATCACTCTTAAAAAACTCTTTCTATAAGACACTTAATATCAACAATCGCAAATATCGACACAAACAAAAAATACTCCAAATGAACGAACAATTACGAAGAGAGACATTCTGAAATCTGAAGAAACCGCATACACATTTCGCCTACAAAACATACACCAATTATCCTGTCTGTATATTGTTTGATTTGTATATAAATGTTGTATTGATTTCTAATTGAATATGTCTCGTTTTTCAATTGCATTTTAAAATTCATTTATTTATTTGTTTGGGATGCAGAAAGTCACTCAAATTCCTTCTGATTCTTTCTAACGTAAATACTAAATTCTGCACGTCCTCAACAGCATAAAATGACAATTGGAAAAAAAAATCTTAGATTTTGCTGATGTGTTTTGTCTTCCAACTTTTTCAAAGCAAAAATGAAATTGAAATGTTTTTGTTGTTATAGTTACATTAAAAAATCCAAATTTAAAAAGATAGAAGACAAAACACATCGGCAAAATCTAAGATTTTTTTTTTTTCCAATCTGTCTTGTCCACAAAATTGATCTGGGAATTTTTTTTTATATATATATATATATACACTAAAGAAGAAGTAAGTTATTATATATAATCAGTCACTGTGAAATGTTCATTTCTATGCCCATTATTAATATATTACATACACACAATCACTAACATTGAGATCTCTTCTTTCATAAATATAGCAAATGTAAAAACTCTTTGTCTGTGTATGCACACAAGGAGTGTTATAAAGTTCTTAGCTCAACCAACTTCTCAAAGTTTAACCAAGCAGAATACTTTTTGGAAGCACTTCTTGGTCAGACTGAGAACTTCTTAGCACCTGTGTACTGAAATGTTCCCAGCCTGAAATACATACACATGTACATATTATATACACAGTGTGATCCAATTATGTTGGACCACAAATTTTTGGTCACTATAAGCAGTTGTTTCTTTTAAATAGATTTGCATAAAATGAAGAATATATCACATTTGATTCCATTATTGCACAATTAAGTGGGTATTTATTTTAATAAGAATCCACTAAATGCTGACCCACTTTTCAAAATCTAAAAGATTGACCAAACATCAGAATATATGCCCCTATTCCCACTGTCTGCCCAAGAACTTTTCAGCTTTGTGTGTGTGTGTGTGTGTGTGTGTGTGTGTGTGTAAAAATATTCAATATGGCTCCTAGCACCACTCACTAGTAGGCAATTTGGAATTTTAATTGAATAATAATTAAATTTTAATTAAACAATAGTTTTGAAGAATATTCATTCCTTTATTTGATGGCTGCCATCCAAGATGTTAAGCGGACTGTTATTTGACAACTACTATCCTAGACATCATTCTGTCTTTGATGACCACCCAAGATGTCAAGCTGTTTTTGTGTGACACCATAAACTATTTGAGCCATCATTATCTGACCCTCTCCTTTCAAGTGTTTTCCTTGATCAAGCCCCAACCCCAAGCCATACATTGGACCCACCTCTTTTCTGATTTTTGTAACCGCTTTCCTTAGAAGAAGCTTGTAATTTACTGAAATTTTGTAAGAAATCTTCTTTTAAAATAGATTCATTTAGCGCATTTTATGATAATGGATATGTCCCCATTCACGTAAATACAGTAGTAAATACTGGATGTTGGTCTGCAGTTGGAGATTCATCTCCAGCTGTGCTGGTCAAACTCTCTACCTTCGGGCAGAGGAGATCCAGACAATGCTATATCAAAGGCAGAGTCTCATCTTGGGAAACAGCTACCCGACCCTGTTTTATACGGCGTCTATAGGGAATTTTTGGTTGAGCCTATGGGCTCGGATACCCCACATTAAATTTGGCCTTGTGTCACATCTGACTGCATGGGGTGGTTGGTAGGTATCCTGCAGTTGGAGATTCATTGTGGAATTAACTTGACTCACTTCTATCAGTTGATTACACACCACTGGTGAATCTTATATGTGTTGTTCTTGTCCTAAGTATTATCGTTCCTTACCAACCTTTGTTTGATTATTCTATTCAGTAACATTCCCTAGGTTACAACATCTTGTCTCTCCTCACAGAAGTTAAAGAGGCAAGAATATACAAGGCAGCAGATGGTTTGAATTCAAAGTTTTCCTTCTCCTAGACTGGCAATGGTATATGGAGGCCATGAGCTGCCCAGACTACATGGCCCTGCCCCTCTCAGCTGTACCAACAAGATCCAAAGGATTACATTTGGGGAATATTAATAGACTTAGAAATGTTAGTTAAAATTCTTTATAATTAGAGTTACTTTGCCAAAAAGATCATTACAAATGTAGACATGTTAGAACTAATGCTGTTATTTAGTAAAATAGATTTTGTATTCAATATACACTTCAGCCATCTCTCCATGCTGCTAAGAATTATTTAAGTTACGCTTTCAAACTTTTTCAGGGAAAAATCCAAATTTCTTTAAATATGGAATCAAAAATTTGCCTTTCCGTTAGTGTGCCTTCATTGAAAATGAAGGTGATTACATTTTTCATACATAATGTTTAAATAAATTTAATTTTCATTTCTTTATATTTCCTTTTCTGTTAAACAGAAGAGAAATAAAAAAACAAAACTTAATTTAAATTTTTGCACTAAAGTTATAACAAAATTTTAGTCCAGCAGACTATTTCTAATATTTTTTGATTCATACTGGAAACCCAATTCTGGTAGCATTTTGCCATACTTAGCTAAGGACGGTAAATATCAATACTATGGTCAGCTCAATACAATACAAAAGCAAATGTTAAGTAGCATCATGTTACACCAGATATCCTTCCTTGAAAATCACCTTGCAGTTGAACACCTGTTTCACTGTAGACCTAATATTTTCCAATTGTACTAAAAGTACTAATTAAATATACTGGTTCACTCATTAAAAAAAAAAAAAAAAATAAGATAGGGAAAATTTAGGAGAAGAAATAAATTTTGTAGATTTGTATTATTTAGATCTTCTTTGGTTTGTGACATTTTTCAGAATAAAAAAAAATATTGATTTTTAATCAATTTAGAAGGGAATACTGTTTATAATACTGCTACAGTATCAAATCTATCCGTGACTTTTACAGAGTTATTGGACTTAAAAATGTTAAGTCTGAAACTATGCTAAAATCATTGATATCTGCATATTTTAATTTTCTGAATTTTAAAACCCATTTTTTAAAAACTTTTTTCTAAATTAAAAATACATTTTTGTATGGGATTTTTTTCAAAAACACATACACAAAAATTTAATAATTATTTATCTTAAATGAAGATTTGCTTTAAATGACCCATGAGGGGATGATAAGCCATGAAACAAAAAACTAAAAATCTTAAATGAAGAATAATTGGATACATAATTCTATTAGTTTATGTAAATTTTTGTTCTTTAAGTATAACTGTATATATCCATTTGTTCTTTTTTTTAAAAGAAATTTTTAGTAATCCTCACAAAAAAAACAAAAAAAAAAAAAAAAAAAAACAAAACAAAACAAAAAAAACTGTTTTCATACACAAAAGAGCTAAAGTATATATCAGGGATTGATTTGATACCATGTTCATATTATAGGATACACCCCACTCCTAAATCAGTAAAAACATTTTTTGATTCTGACAAGTAGTGTGGCCTAAGGAAGCTCTAAAGAATGCCACCGTACAAAAATTATTTCCAAAAACATTTTTAATTATTTTTAACATGTGTACCAGTCTATTTAAGTAGTGACTATATAACTACTGTAATGACCTGTGGATACGTTGCACCAGTAGGTTGATTGCACTGTCAGTTTAGGGTTGTCAAAGTGGGTGACTCTGACATAAGTCGCACTATAATCTGGGGAGTTACATGGGCCTTTTTTAATGTAAACATAAGTAATATTTATTTAATATTTTCAAATATTCACCTTTATTTCAAAACTTTGCTTACATATATTAAAACATAAGAAAAGTGTTTATTCATTTCGATTTAGTTATTAAACTTCATCAGAACTGAAACCCAAAACTTCTTTGTTATCATCAGTCAAACATTCTTTTCATTTGTTTATTCAGTTCATCATTATCAGTTATGGTATGCTCATCTCCATTCTCTGACTTTTTCATGCTTGAAAATGAGTCTTTTGTCATAAATCAGATAATAAATGGTAAATACGAGCAGCGCTTTTATTCAATGTATGATATGGTACTGTTGGAAGAGACAATTGCATAAAATTGAAAAGTCAGGAAAAATTAATTTTCTCCCTTACTCTTGCTTATGCTCAATCCCAGGGTACTCAGCTGGACTACCGATATGCCACAGTCTACTTTAGATTCTCTATGATGTTGAGTGGATAGGTCGCACCCCTGATTTTTATTGAAATTTTGATGAAAAGTGCAACCTAACCATCGAGTATATATGGTATCACATTTTCTATCAGACTGGTATAGTTATGGCTCTACGAATGCCTTGTAGAGATTGATGAAATGGTTATTGACATTGAAAAGTAACTTATATTTTTACTTCAAAGAAGATCACAGGTGACAAAGTCAAATGTGGATAACAACTCTTTAGTCACAGCCTTTGATAAAAAAAAAATACTTTTTTTTCAAATACACTTACCATGAAGACAAAAAATGCTTTTATTTTTTTCAATTGTTAGGTCATACTTGACGAATAACAAACAATAGACAAATATTGTTGCTTGTGTAACAGGGCACTAGCATTGATGAGTCACTACTAAGACTTTAGTACATTTATAAATAAAGAAAATCCTGAAATTTTTGTCTGTTATATGATCCATTAAGTGTATCTTGTAAAGCAAACAAATGCTTGAATTTCTCTTTGTCAATTGTAATAAAAAAAATTAACAAAATCAAATTTAATGCAAAAAAGTGATTGTGAATTCAGGTAACTTCCTGAAGATTGTGATAAACTATACATTTAATCTACTATTCACACAGAATTCTGTTATCAAAAAGCCAATGCTGGACATATTTTGTAGAATTTTCAGGATGAAAAGTTATTATTTACAATTGGACTTATATCCTCATCTTTGTTATTATCACAAGGTTTTGGCTGGTGTGCTCTCTGACCTTCTTCAAGTGTTTATTGATCCAATTTTACATCATCAGAAGGGTCCACCACATAGAGATGGGTAAAATTTCTACCATCTGTTAAATGAGCTATCATAAGATATGAGTGATGGTTTCTAATGACAAATTTTCAAAGTTGTGTTTTTCTTTGTTTTATTTTAATTGATGAAAACATGACAGACAAAATTTTGTGTGTGCAAAAGTTTCCAACATTTTTTTTTTTTAAGTAAAATTATGAAAGGAAAAAAGTTTTTCTACTGTGAATTCAATTTCCAGCATTTCCCAAATAGGGCACTGTGAACTTTTGCCTTTTGCATCCAAATCCTGGGCCTTCTTACTCCCGTTGGAGAAACCCCTCCCTTATTAAACATGTCTTCAGGGGTGTAGCTGTAATTCCTATGATTGGCCAGTTGCAGGTTGGTGAGGCTATTTAATCTATCGTTGGGGTGGACGGCCATTGACTCTGAGGTGTTCATCTGCCTTTAACAATTTTTGTTTTTTCTGCTGCTGGTGTTCCACTTACCCTCCTCACCAAACTAGGGTCTGGTGGGGGTGCAGGACAACTCAGGACTGAGCCAACTCAGCACCAGAAAAACAACTTTTTTTATAACCGAATAAAAATAATTTATTGAGGATTAAAACCTTAATTAGTGAATATTTTTCTTCAAATAAGGCATTTGAAAAGGCATTATGGAAAATATGAACCAGTTTTTTGTTTTTAATTATTTTTAATAAAGTAAATTGTAAATTATTTTTTATAAAAATATTTTAGAATGTTGATTTAATTTATTAAAAAATAAATTACATTACGATTTACTTTATTAAAAAAAATTAAAAAAAAAAAAACTGCTTTATTTTGTTTTGCATCTTTTGATTTACTTTAATTAAAAACAAGTGTTTTATTGAATTATTTTTTTATGTTAATTTATTTTATTAAAAAATAAATTTCCTTAGGATTTACTTTATTAACAATAATTGAAAACAAAAAACTTGTTCATACTTTACATAATGCCTTATTTAAAGAAAAATATTCACTAATTAAGGCTTTAATCCTTAATAAGTTACATTTATTCAGTTATAAAAAGAAGTTGTTTTACTTGTCCTAAGTTGTCTCAATCCTGAGTTGGCAGTGCTAAGTTGTCACTTCCCACTGGTGTAGGAGCCAATTTAGTCACTTACCACTCAGGTTTTGAATTCAGAGTTGTCCTTCTCCTAGACTGGTCACCATCCAAGATTATAGGACCCAGTCTGTCTTGCAATTTTACCCACAACTGGAGTGAGAAGAGTTGGATTTATATTTTTCCTTCAAGAGTATTTGCATATAAGTGAATGGAATTTGAGCTTGGCTTCCCAATTCCTCAATTTGGGCCGCTAACCATTATTCAGCTATGCCTCCTTATTTTAGATAGAATAAATAAATACATTATTTACATTATTCGAACTATTGTCCTCATCTTTGTCACCATATTTATCACTAATAACAAGCACAATTATAATAGGATAACAGTGATAAATATGGCGACAATAATGAGGACAATAGTCCGAATAATGTAAATAATGTACATAATACCTCATCTCAGAAATATAGACAAATAAATACATGTTAAAGAACTCCTATTCAGAGCCAATTCAATTATGTAAATTGCCAGCATATTGGAATAATTTTGCTTCATTTATCAAAAAAATCGAATATTATAAAAAATTCAAATTCAAACACTCAGTTCTATGCATTCACAGAATTTAGGGGTGCAGTATTCTTGCAAAACTGCACCCTCTACACCCTCCATGCCCCACTCTCAATTCTTAATACTGTTGTCTATATTCTAAACAATTAAAAAAAAAAAAAATTAACATCCTATTATAATTGTGCTTGTTAATTTGTTACGCCTCATAAATAATGGATTTTTCAGTTCTGATTGCGTGGAAAAAACACTATTTGGTCTCAGTGAGAAAATGAAAAAGATGAGAAGATAGAAATGTTTAACATGTTTCAGTGAAATGGAAAAAAGTTGTCAATTTCAAATCTTTACATTTGTACCCACTTCTTAAAATAATGACCAACATTTATATTTATAATTGTTATTGCAATATTTTGTTAAAGTTTTTAAGCTCAAATATTTAATGATGCAATAGGTGAATTTCTATGGATATTATATTGTCATAGAACTCTAATAGTTTATTCAATCATTAAGTTAAGAATTAAGATTCATCAGAAATTTGAAATAGGAAAACCGTTAATTATTCACAGGTCTTTCTAGTAAAAATTATTACTTATTTGTATTATATAGAAACAGCTAATTACTTTTGAAATTTATAATTATATACAAGTATGATATAGCTTAATCAAGATCCCAGGTAAATTACATTCAGACTCCAAAGCTACTTCTTCATTTTACAGAGGGAAGTCTGTAAAGATTTAATATTGTTTCTCTGTTACTTTCATTTGAAAATATATCTGATCATTATATAACAGATGCTCAGCTTTTGCAGACTTAGATTTATTGATACACATATGCAAATTACTGAATTGCCCTTTTTGAATCCTAACAGGCACATGTTGACTTGTTCACATTTCCAACTTCTGACTCATTCTAACAAGATGACATCACAATATTTAAAATAGTAAATAATTGAACTAAGACAATGAGAAAGCAGATCATCCTTATAGACTGACCTTAAAATCAGTTGAGCTGATGTGGATTAGTAGCCAGATAATTTTTCACATTTGCAAAGAATTGTTTATTAGCATCCATAAATTTAAGTTCATGAATTTCCGCCATTTTAGTATGAATGTTAGATTCCCCAATCTCAAGAGGATAGTCAGAATTTCTTAATATTAAATTCAATTTCAGAATCTATTTTTGTCTTTGAATAAATCATAAGCACACAATGGATCAGTTTTAATGCAGTTTAATTTTTATTGTTTTGAACAAATAAAATGGACTCATATAAACTAGTGAAAGTGAGTTTACAGGAAACATACAAAAGAAAAATGTTAATTTTTAATTGCTAAAATATACTCAATTTGTTAACAGTTCAATTTAATTCTATAAGAAAAATCTAAAAATAAAAGTTATCCTAAAAAAATAGGAATTAATGAAAACAGTTAATTTAATTAATATTTTAGTGAATTTTGTAAAAACTATTACTTACCTTTTAATTCATAATAAAAAATGCTTAAATAAGAAAAAAAAATGGAAAAACTTCATAAATTTAATGTTTCACTTTTTAACTTCAATAATTTTTAAAATAAAAATGGAGTCATGTTTCAATTTTTAAATTCTATATTGTTTTGTTTTTATTGATTGTGTACTTACTTACACTTGTTACAGCATTTAACAATGATCAGTTGAGCCGGTTCCATCAAACAAATTTGCTGTATTGTAGCAGTGGTCCTATTCATATGGATGTGCAAATTCATAGTAGTCTCAGTGTGAATATGGATTCACAATTGGTTCCCAGCCACATATATACACACTTTAGGATAATGCAATCCAAGTAGTAATTTGGTTAGGTGTCATATAGGATATAAATGAATGGAATCATCTGTTTATGTAAATAAGTGGAATTAAGGAGAGTTAGCATTAGGTCAATTGCTAAGTGTACATTTGTGTAGTAAACCTTCAATTTTATTACTTACCTACAAGTTTGTCTTCCTTATTTATTTCCCTCTGTTATCTTGAAAACACGAGATACAACATTAGGGCACCAAAACATTTGCTTTCTGCACTGAACCCAATTCGGTGGTGGCAGGGTCACAATGTGGATGCATAGGAAGGAGTTGGACTGGCAGAGATGAGACATGTGGTCATGATCACATGATTATTTGGAAAACTTATTTTGAGCTGCTTTGTAGGCCCAGAAGGAGCTTACCCATACCATCCAGCTCAGACATACTGGCCCTACAACTCTGTAGACATCATGTGTATAAATTATATAGGGTCACCAACTCTGTGAAGTTATAATAAAGAACAAAATATATAGTCATTTTTAATTTCTTGAGATACACAATTGAAAAGGATATTGTTTTTTTTTTTTTTTTTTCCAAAGCCAATAAAGGATAAGAACAGAAAGATTTAAGAACTGTTCTTTCCAATAAACGATAGTCAGTAATCCTAACTTTATGGTGTTTGTATTTAGTAGGTGTCTGTTTTTCTGTCAACAGAGGCTAAAAAAAAAACTCCTTAAATATAATTGCTTAAATATTTTATGCATTTAATAAACTTAAAAAAATTTTTAACATTTTTTTAATCTCTGCGACTTATGTGCAATATATATAACAGAAGATGTCTGTGTGTGTGTCTGTGTGATACCTTTTCACTCAAGATCCATCCAACCAATTTTGACCAAACTCAGCACACATTGTACAATGTAACAGAGATAGATTCTTAGTGTAAAAAAAAAAAAAACCATAAATTCAACCTTTTTCTCCGATTTTGTATTCAGGTTACTTACATCATGACAAGCTCAATGATATCTCATTTTTATTTCTACACCTCTGCATTTAGCAGAAAAGCATGAAAAAATCAATTTCAATATAAATCGATTTCCACACAAATTTTTAAACTAAAAACTCCCCTCAATTTTCAAGCAATCTAATACAAACTTCACTCAATTGTAGCCGGCAATAAGTTGATTGTTTAACAGTCATTTAACTTGGTAATTGATTCCAACCATATAGTGAAAATCCATGTCAATAGCGAAAAAGGGAAATTTTTATTGGTTTCTTTCTTATTTTTTGTTGATCTTTCAAGTAATTGTCATCAAACTTAACAATTTCTTTATAAATGTATCCTCTTTTACATCCCTTGTAGCACACTGACAAATTGAATTTCAAAAACTCCGAAATAATTGTGGTCTGAAGTTGGTCTTCATGTTGCCTGTTTTACCCCTTAATGTCCTCGGCTAACTTTGATTAAATAAATACAGACTACTTCTGTTATATCAGTAATTGCATTAATTCAAAATGTTTTTAATGAAAGTACTTTAAAGTAATTGAAGAAGATAGACTTTGTTACATCTAAACTTGATACTGTTTTTGCTCTATTCTAATGGAACACTTTTTCTGATCGACCAACTGGGTATGGCTGCTATTAAACTAAAAAATTAAATAATTTCCATTAAGTTTAGACACAAATATTTAAATAAATACCGTTTATAATAAACAGTATTAACAACATTTACCGGCCTGAACGTCAGAGAAATTTTCATAGAAAATATGTGTGTGATATATAAGTGGACATTGAAGTCAACACCCAAACGTCTGTTTCATGCTAAATGCAATAGTCAGGCCATGCGCATTGTATTTTTGCTCGACTATTTACATATACTGGTCAATGATGCATTGTGGGTAGTCTATTGTATTATTGTACTAGCAGCATGGCCCGGCATTGCCCGTGCTTGATTCAAAAATTGTATGACTCATACAGCAATCGCTATCACTTGACTTAAAATATTTTTGCCCTTCCTTTCCTTTAAAGGAGTGCCCTTTGCTGTGCTGATGTTGCTACATGACTTACTTCTTGCCTATCTGACACTGTGAATTTTTTATAAGCTCTGTACTAAACATTAAATCTGTTACGAAAAAAGAACTAAACAAAATGAACACAAAATGATCAGGTTTAAAAAAAGGAAAGTAACTGGAAAAACTGAATGAAAAAAAGAATGTTAACAACAAATACTTTTTCACACCCAACCCAGTTCTGTGGAATCAGAATCAACGTTGAGTATAAGCAAGCAAATGAGCCAATTGGAGTAAAGTGCCATGCAGATTTAAATTTTTCCCACTTGTGACGAATGCAGCTATCGATTTTTTTTCATGCTAGCATGCTAGTTAACATTCGTGTCAGTCAGCTGTTGGCTCTCATGTTGGCCAATAGAATCTTCCTGCCTATTCGTGGCAGCCAGCTATAGGCTCTCACTCTGGCCAGTACAAAATGGCCACAAACTACATGAAAACTGCTGTAGAAGCATGAAAAAAATCGATTATTTCCACTATCGATGGGAGTTGGGAAATGCAAAGTCGGTCTTGGCCTTCCCACTAACTTGGAGCATGTGCATGTAAATTTTGGTGCAAATCTGTCAAAAATTGCGGCCGTGCATTCGTTACACGCACACACACACACACACCCACCCTGCCTTTTATAGATAGGGATTATTCTAACAGTTATTTAGGTGGATCATAACAATTGTGTTTTGGATTATTCTAGGGGCTTTTGAGTGAAAATAATTGTGGATCCGAATGCAGTTTTTTGGCTATTTACATTGTTGTCTGTTAACATTTTTTATTTTATTATTAATTATTTTATTATTGGTTGTTATTACTGTGTTTTCTTGTGTCTATGTGTGTGTACATGGTTTGTTAATTTGTTTATTATATACTTAGTTTATTTGTTTGGATTAATTTATTTTACTTATTTTTCTTTCTTTATTTTGTTTATTCTTGTTAGTTTTCAGTTTTCGATTTTTAAGTAATGTAGTAAAAATTTGTTTTTGTGCCTGCATTTTTACTCATATATATATATATGTGTGTGTGTGTGAGAGAGAGAAAGGTGCAGGAGGAAGTGGTGTAGAAAAAGTTAGGCTTACTTGCTGGATATCAAAAGATACTGAGTAAAAGTTTGAAAATCAGGTTGGGATAGAAAGGCTAAAAATCATAATACATTAAAATTCTTTAGAGGAAGAACAGCGATACAAAAAGATGATAGAGTAGAAAATAGTTATGCATTCCTTATTCTTTTTTGTGTATGAAATAATCTGTTTGTATAACATTTAGATAAATACATGAACTAGCAACAAAGATTATAAGGGAGAAGGGAGAGAATGAAAAGCTACAGACAAAAGATGAAAGAACGACAGAGGTACGAGGCCATGGATAACTTTAGTCATCAATATGTCATAGAATACCCATAGGTTCAAATAGTACTTAATTATTTGAGTGTATAAAAGAAAATTTATTTCCCTGTGAATCAAACTGTTACTTGAGATCAGTTTTGGATGACCACATTGCCTAAAAGAAAAATTCTTTTGATTTATTAGATGCAAATAATTTAAACCAAAAAGGTTTTTTTTTCACAAAATGAACCCAGTTAAATAATAATCTTTTTTATTACCTTTGAGATTGATATGATAACAATGTTGTAGGACCCTTAGTGGTGAGAAGGAAAAAAACAAAATATCACCATGCAATGAAAAGAGCAGAGAATAACCTGCTTAAAAATAATACCTTATTTCTGACAAAAGAAAAGCTTATCATTTATCAAAGATTTTATTGTTTATGCTGGTGCTAGAGAGGAGGTTGAGGGTGAAAAATCAAAAACTTACATTGAAAACAAAATTCAACAGTTACTCTGTTTTCATCTTTTTTCTAGGGAGATCACCATCAAGGAGTTATACTTTTGTGGGTAATATCATGTTTTGTCATTTTTGGTTTTCCATGAGATACTTGTAAATTTCATCTGGTTTTCATAATCATTCAGTAAAGAACTGAATTATACTGAATCTTGCTAATAGATAATTTCTGTCTGAATTTCTGAGATGAGGAGTTATTATTTACACTACACACTAACATAATATAAGAGCTACTCTACTTTTGGAACGTTTTTTTAATGACAAAATTTATATTTTTCTTTCAGCAGACATCAATCTTGGCATAATCAAAGTCAATTATGGATGACAAAGAGTGACATTAAAACACTGTAAAACTTGCTTAACTTAAAGTATGCAATAGTATTTTTTATAACTAATTTCAAACTATATTCTTGCAGTTAAAACCAAAATTAAACCATAAATTATATTTTTAAATATTTATAAAATAATCAAATAATTTCTACAATCTGTAATGTTTTGGGAATCTACCTATTTAAGATTTCCCAACATATAAATTATATCAATGTCTATGGAAATTAAAAGAAAGTATATAATGAAAACAAACTGACTGCACTTGATATTTTTGATCGATACAATAAGACTTCATCCATCAGTGACGAGCCATATAGCTTGTGTAGCGCAGCAATGGTGCAAAGACAATTTGCTTCCCTCATCACCAGATATCAATGTTCTTGAACATTATTTGTTGGCAGTTCTTGAGAGTGGGGCCTGTTCTACTCTTCACCACAATATTGAAGCTCTGAAGGCAAAACTAAAGAGACTACAAGACAAAATACCCATGAAAACTGTGCATGCTACCATAAGTGACTTTCCTGAAAGACTTTGACATGGTGAAGGTTAAAAGGAACCATACTGAATGAGATTTTCTAGAGTTATTAATACTTACTTTACATTAAAATTGTATGCTGATATAATAAAATTTTCAGGAGATGAGCTTTTAAGAGTATATTCATGTCATGCCCTGTACATATATGTATACAAAAAATAATAAAAAGTCCCTGATTTAAAATCTTACATTACCAAATGGCTTTAATTCTGATACTGAATAAACAAACAAGCACAAAGGCAGACTCTTTTCAAATTTGAGGTCAGGAGGTGATAAGCTAGGGTAATTAATTTGATTTGTGATACCCACTTATACTCAGAGATCCCAAGAGATTTTTCTCACACAAAGTTTTGTTTTTCTTTTAGTCAAACTGAAGAAGCCAAAGAGAAAATATGCTTTCTCCTCTCTGGTGAAATACGTCTTTGATAAAAATTTTCCTTTTGTCTCACCATCTTTACCTTTGTTTCAGATACTATTGTACATTGTACAAACACACATGCACATATATAGTCATATATCACACACACAGTGGGGTTTAATAAGTGATCGTACAGCAAATAAATGCTTGTTATTCTCACTTATAGCAAATGAAAACCTTGAATAACAATGTTATATATCTATTTTGAGGCAGAGAATCAGAATCTGCAATTTAAAAATAGAAATTCATTGATAAGTGATAATTATGCAAATTTTTATATTTCAAATAATGGAAAAAGTGTTTGTACAGTTGTCGACATGGAAAACAAAAAACAAACTCTTAGTATAAAGGATGTTACCATTATCCAGAAAGAAGCTTATGAAGGAGTGTCTTTCTTTTTTTTTTTTTTTTAATTTTGGATTTAATATAACTATAACAAAACATTTGGATTCATTGTTTGCCTTGATAAAGTCTGAAGACAAAACGTGTTGGTAAAAACTAAGATTTTTTTCCAATTGTCATTATTATACCACACACACACACACACAACACAAATATAAAGTTTGTTACTTAGCTGATTGGTGTTACCTTCAACATCCCAACTTCAGAGTTTTGTAGAATGCCCCTCCAGCAATCACTCCGTCCACTCATCAGGGGTTATCAGCAATTGACTGTTTATCTTTTCTCATTTTTTTCTTTAATATATGCACTTTTCATTGAGAAGTTGACTTGGTATATTAGGTCATTTAACCAGTCCTCAAAGTTAATCTACACACTGACTCACAGATTCTTTTTCTTTTTACTATTTTCTGTGATTGTAAAGAAATGATATTGATGCTGCGAAAATGTTTTATGAACATCTTGGCAATGCAAGATAGATTTTAAAAAGTTCATATACCAACATATTTATTTTTATCTCTTTTAAAAAGAAAGGAAGCAAGCAAAAGAAAAAAGATACCTGGTACAGCAACAGAGAAATGTGAAGAATAATTAAAGTCAGGCAACTTTTAACATGAGGTATCTGGCCTGTTAATTTTATCATTCTTTATTGTGTCAGTTATGATGCTGCACTTTTTTGTGTGAAGAAGATAGTCTTTCTCTCTGGAATCATTCACTGTCCACAACACCAAGTGAAGGCCACGGTTTTTCCAGAAGGTATGAGAGTTGCTGAAATGATAAAACAATAACTTGAATCAACCAAATATAACTGAAAAGAAAAACAAGATCACTTGGAGACAATGGACAGAGAAATATTTTGGCAAGATATATTAAACTCTTTTTTATTGCATGGATAATGTGATGGCTTATTTAAACAAAACATTTTGACAAGATATATCTGACTCTCTTATTAATTGCATAAAAAGTGTAGTAGCTTCAGCTTAAATAAAATTTTATCATTTCTCAAGACTGTCCAAAATTTTAAATTGAAACATGTCAGGCTTATGTTGATACAAAGTTTGTTTGTTGTTTTTTTCTTTTTTTTTTTTAATTCAAACAAATTTATGTTCCTATAAATTACAAATGAGATTTAAATCAATTTTCTGATTGCTTACTGGTAAGTGTGTGTGTGTGTGTGTGTGTATATATATATATATATATATGAGAGAGAGAAGGGGGTCATAAGAAATGACATGGTGACTATCAGTTTTATACCTCAAGTTATCTCCTGACCATGCTCTATCTCTGAGTATATATATTAAAAAAGTCACACTACCTTGGTATCAACCTTTTGGTATCCTCAGGTGATATAGGTCAAAATATTGATTTTGGCTTATATTGAAAGCAAGGTAGCGTGATTGGATGGTCACCTGATTTTTTAAATTTAAAAGCTCTGCATGT
Organism: Acanthosepion pharaonis; assembly: GCA_903632075.3. Lineage (NCBI taxonomy): Eukaryota > Metazoa > Mollusca > Cephalopoda > Sepiida > Sepiidae > Acanthosepion > Acanthosepion pharaonis. The sequence continues at coordinate 3,003,472 of CAHIKZ030003576.1, read as the reverse complement.
TTTTTTTTTTTATATGTGTACTGAGAACACTTTAATACAACTGTTTCCTGGTCTAATTCAACTCTGACCAATAACTATTTTATAATTGTTTTATATATATATATATATATATATATATAGCTATCTATTTTGAAACTAGAGTCTCTAATCATTTGTAATATACGTTATACAAATTAAAATTTAATGAAATTGCCACATTGGTAGATCTTCAAGTCTTTATTGTTGTAAGTATCGAATTGATCAGATGATAAAAATAGAATATCTAAATGTGAAAAAACTTTAAAAGGAACCATTTCAGGTAAAATGAAAAATTATTAATTCTTGACCAGCATTTGTTTCATCTTATTTTCACATTTTCCATATGACTGGATATACCACCACCTTTGATATATATTAGTAGTATTAGTAGCAATATAATTTTAAATTTCTTAGATGAAGCATTGTTAATTATTATTTAAAGATTAGTATTTCTTTTTCATCATAATTTCATTAGTCCAACAGATTTTTTTCATTAGGAGCGCAAAGTTGATTATTTCTTTTGTAGAATAAAACAGAAGAAAAATAATTCTAATAAAATCAATTTATATTTAGTTTTCTTAGTCTTTTATAATAATATGAACATGTTATAAAATAAGCTGGTGGACACTTCATAAATTTTAAAAGGCTGTTATGCATCTGAAGAACTAATTAGGCAAAATAGATGTTAATTACCTCATTAATTGTACATGAAACAATGAATTTCTAGGATGAGGAGTTATTAGCTACATTATTTATTTTGGACTATTGTTCTCATCTTTGTTGTTTTTATCACAAACATTTTGGCCATTTCCATACACATCTGATGAAGGCAGATCATAATGGCTGAAACGTGATAGCAACAAAAATGAGGACAATAGTCCAAATGTAAATAGTGTAAGTAATGGAACAATGAAATGAAAAATTCTGTTGGATTTAACTCACAAGACACACAGGAGTAGTCCTATCTCAAGCAATGATGGTTTTGACAATTGTTGTATGGGAACTCTGCCAGTTCAGGCAGGTTCAGATATTTATTTTTAATACTATTTAGCAATATAGAAATGGGTTAGTTTGATCCCAAAATAGCTTAAGACAATGACCTGGAACAATGACCACTTATCTTGTCTCAAGATGTTTCCTGGTTTATGACTGCAAGGCCTTATGTGATAAGGTATGTCATCCACCATAATCAGTGTACATTTCAACACTTGCTTTGTACTTATCCTGTGACACCCTGTCATTTAGGGAAGGAGAACTTGAAGTTCAGCTTTGTTAGTTTATGGCTGTGATTTTAGGGGAAAAAAAGTAATGAAAAAAGTCATCAGATATTGTTTGTTAGGGTAAGAAAAAAAAAAAGTCATAGGAAATAAAATCATAAACTTTGAATTGTGGTTAGGAAAAGAATTTATAGCAAAAAAAAAAAAAAAAAAAAAAAAAAAAAACATTTAAAATAGATAATAAAATATTACTTAAGCGGTTATAGCCATAAAAAAAACAATTTTTATATCAGATTATTCATATAACAACATAATAAAAATACTCATATTTCTGCTTACCTTAAAGTAAAATATAGTATGTTATTTACAGTTAAATATAAAATATAGTTCAACTTTAATGGAAAACATTAACAACTACCAGGCTTATATGTAAAGGTCAGTTGTGACCACAGAGTGAAGTACCCAGTAAATTTTTTAACTACATTGCCGGTTCATGCTGAAAATAACAGGTTTATATAACGCAAATTTCAATATAAAAGAAAGAATATTTATAGTTAAGTAAAAAAGGCAACATCTTAAGGCGACATTCAATGAACAAATGACCGAAAAAGAGGTAAAGTGCCTGCAAAAAAGAAAAAAAAAAGTGTGTCAAAAGGATGTTTTTTTTTTCCTCTTGGCATTGCTAATGCTGTTTACTCCTATGGAAGTTTTTATTATTTTAAAAAGTTATTTTTTGAATTTTTATAATGTCCAAACATAAAACTGGATTTTTTTTTCATTCTTTTTTTTTTTTATAGAGAATTTACAACAAAAGTATTAACTACTTTTCTTGTAATTAAAGAATAAAAAAAATAGTGTTTAACATTTTTGTTATCATTTCTCGAAAACAAAAAGTATAAATTCAGACCATATATGGCAGCCAGTATTCCATGCAAGAGCGAATGGTTGATTTATAGATTTGCAGGATGGACTTGGGTGAGAAAAACACCTCCCTTACTTTAACTAACTTCACTCCTCGGAAATGTTTGTTTTAAAAAGTGATGCTTAGAATTGTAGTAAAACCTAAACATATGATGAAAGTAAATTTATACATTTTTTTTTGTTCTTGAGAATTTACAACAAAAATAATAAGCACTATTTAGACAATGGCAGACCTGCATATTTGGAATACTGAAGCTTTAACAGATATGGAGGCCCCTTCACAATCAGCAACAATAGATTCAAGGATCCAACTCCCAAAATGTAGGCTATGAATAGACTCTGATGAGTTCTACAAGTCCATTCAGGCACTGCAAGCCTCCAAGAAAATTTTGAGATTTAACCAATTACAGGGGAATTTTGTAGCCATATGAAATGTGTATTACAACATATTCTAAGGCCAACATTAGCAACTTCATCTGATTGGCTTATGATTCTGTCACTAAAATTTAGAATTTAGCTTTAAGTTATCAAAGGTCGCCAATATGGTTAGCAGCAAGAATATTTAAAATTTCCAGTACCTCCTTGTCTTGGTAGTTTTTTTTTTTTTTTTGTATTTTGTTAAAATAAAACCCTGTAAAAATTACTTCAGTTGGTAAAAAATTTGTTGATTAGCTCATTGTTCATATAAGAATGTGTCTACCTGAAAATATTTGAATAAGCAAGTACCTTTCTTGATAATCACAGAGGGCACACCAGTAGAACCATTGTCAATTTTCTCTCCTGAATCACTTTACTAAAACATTCTTTTGGAAGCACATGGGTAAAATTTGAATTTTTCAGAAAAATGATGAGACCACTTAAAAGGCTATTCCCTGTCTACTACTTGAACAATTTCTATTTGTTATATACATTTAAAATGTATTTAAGTTAACAACTGAATAAAGTATTTTATTTCATGAACCTTTGGGTAACAGCTGCTCCCCTACCAATATCAAATGTTACCAGACTTTGTATGATAGGCTGAATGTTTGTTTTTTTTTTTTTTAAACTGTAATTGTTTTTATTGAAGATCTTTTTATTTATTTATTGTGTTGGCCAAAAAGTTTGCTCGGTTTATTAAGTAAATTTTCTACTTAATAAGTCCAGTTCATATTCCTCCCCAGTATTTTGAACAGGAGTAGGGGTTTATCCCTTGTTAAGATGGACTTTCTGATTCATTTTTGAACATTATCTGTTCATATTGAAAGACAACTGGATGGAACATATACGAATCTACTTAGAAAACTCCAGAACATCAGTTGGAAATCAGATGCAATGCTTAACACAATTTATGGAGAACTGAAACCAATCTCTCTTAAGGTCAAACAATTACAATTACAATTTTCCGGCCACTGCCACTGAACGGAAAGGGAAATCATATCATCCTTACTCCTATGACATCCTTTTGGTAGTGTCTTCTCACAAAAATTGACTTTCCCCCAGACACTATAGCTCGAGACTCAGGGTTGGACATTGGGGATCTGGGGACAGCATTACAAGACCAAACAGTGTGGAAAGGGATTGTCAATGGAGTTCCAACCAACCATAGGGAGGTTAAAAGATGATGATCTTATTCGTTTTCACTCCCAGTAACCCCTTGCATCTTAGTAGAATTATTGCCTTGCTTGGGGTGAATTGATTTAAAAAAAAAAAAAAAAAAAAAAAAAAAAAAAAAAAAAAAAAAAAAAGTGGGGGTGGGCACCCAAACTTTTTGGTCAACCCAATACTTACTAATATAATCATTCTACAATTTTAAATACAGGGTGTTCTGGTTAAATTTAACAAAGACTAATGTTTTTATTTTTTCCTCTTGGCTTGGTATATCTGTAAACCATGAACAGCATTGGAGTACCTGGTCACTACAGTTTTAAATGTATCAAAGTTAACTGACTTGGATGAGTGGAAGCCACCTGAATATTGGAAAAGTGTGACCTATATTACGATTCATGCCACACATCAAAATTCCACTCATGACAGCTGCTCAACGCTCTTTGAACACCATGAAAACAATAAGATGTGACATAAGGTGCTGCAACAGAGGCCACGGAGCCAGGGCTTGTAGGAAAGAACAGCAGATGTTCTGATTGTCTCTGTACAACAACTGTAGGGGAAAATGATGGATGACCCAGGCAAGGGAATGGGGGCTTTGGCATGGAAAATGTTTGCTGCAATTTCTACCATGAAGATGGCCTTAAATGAGGATGTCTGCTACCAGTCATTCAAGAAGTGTAAAGGTCAACTTTAAAACCACCTGACAAAGGCAAAGAAACTCCTGAACAAAGTGAAACATCCTGTTGAACCAGGACTCTGACAAAAAGAATTTTTTGTCAGAACCAGCTGCACAACACCCAGAACAAGTGATTGCTTGCTTACAATTCATATGACGTTCCTCGTGTCATGAAGACCGAGTCTCCCCACACTGATGTTTTTGGCATGTCTCCAGTGATGATGAGGATATGCCACCTCATATCTTTGAACAGAGTCTCAGGTTCAAATGACTATGTAGAGTTGCTGAACACCATGTTCAAGCCTTGTTTGGAGGGAGTGGTTGCTGGAAGACCATATGTGTAGCAGCAAGATTCAGCTCCCTGCCACACCTCTAGGAAGAGTCAGAAGTGGTTATCAGATAATTTTTACAACTTCACTAGCTCCACCATCTGGTCCCCTAACCCCTGATTGTAATCCCATGAATTATGTGTGTGGTGTGGTTGAGAAAGACACCAACTACACTGCTTGTAACACAAAGACCCTGCTGATCAACAGGATTTTAAGGAGGCCTTTGAGGCTCTCCCTAGAAATACTGTGAAGGCTGCATGTACCGGATTGAGACCGTGGTAGATGCTGAGTGTAGCTTTTTGAATTGTCTTTTGATTATTATAACCTGTATGCCGTTTCCACTTCTCCAATAAATTGATTTTTGGCTTATATATTCACTTTGTTTTTCCTTAAAAAAAATAATATCAAATTTAGCCAGACACCCTGTACTTGTGGTATAAACCACAGGTTGGCTTTGTGGATGTTGAACAAACGCAGCAAAAGTGCTTGAGCAGGTAGTTGAAGTTGATTGACAATTTGATTATCTATATCATTTTTTATTAGTTTTCTAGCTGATATATGAATTGCTGTACATCTGAGTGAAATTTATGAAGAAACTCTTCATAAGTTCCAAATGCTTTGGTTCTATCAGTTTGTAACCATCTCTTGTCATTATCACTGAATGGATTACGAAGCAAATTGCTGGTAATCAGCATCCTTCTATATGAATGCAAAATGTGGACACTGTTGGTGGCAGAAACAACTACATCACCAGTCCATGCTGAAAATGACAGGTTTAGACAAGGCAAATTTCAATATAAAAGAAAGAATATTTATAGTTAAGTAAAAAAAGCAACATTTTAAAGTACCTGCAAAAAAGAAAAACAATAGTGTATCAAAAGGACATTTATTTTTTCTCTTGGCATTACTTATACTGTTTACTCCTTTGGCAGTTCCTATTATTTTAAAAAGTTATTTTTTGAATTCTAATAAAGCCCAAACATATAAAACAGGATATTTTATGCATTTTTTTTTTTTTTTTATATAGGGAATTGACAACAAAAAGGAGAAGGATCCAAGTATTTGAGGACAAATGCCTGAGAAAACTCCTTGGCATCTTCTATTGGGAACATAAAACCAATGAGTTTGTGCAGAAAAGTGTTGAAAGTTTTGTGGGCCATCAGAGACCTCTTCTCGCCACAGAGAAAAATGGCATGGTTTGGACACATTACAAGGCACAACAAGAACATCATGCAAGTCACCATTGAAGGTAGACATAGGAGAGGATGTCAACACAAAAAACTGGTTGGATAATGTCAAACAATGGACAAATATGACTGTACCAGAGTTGCTGATGGCTGCCATTGTCAGACTTTTGTGGAGGAGATTCAATATGGCTTCTGCATTTGGATCCCCCCACCCCCGATTACAAAAGTCAAGGGGATGATGGATGATGATGATGATGATGATGTTAATGTTATCAGTTACAATTTGTAAAAGTTCTAAATTCATTTTGGGATTTTTTTGTTTTAGAAACATCATAATTTTAATTTTAAATGTACTGGCTATCAAATGCAAGTGCCATGTATAAAATAAATTGTAACTATATTTAAAAATATTATATCTATTGTAACTATATTTAAGAGATACATTTTAAAATTAGAAATTAATTAAAATTAATCTACTGGGGTTCACATAACTTGATAACATCTAAAAACCAAAATATTAATTTTAAAAACACTTAAACACATTTTAAAATGGCTTCCCCTTTGGTGAAAGTGTTTTTGATGTCAGTTGTTTTACTTTTTTAAAAAACAGCTTCATTATTTTGAGTCTTTTTTACAATTAGTGCTAGGAATTATTTTAGCGTTATTTACTAGCAAGTGTCTAATATTGATTGTCATGATATTGTGTGATGCGATGATCAATGTACTAAGTACACCAAATTTTGTTAATTGACATGTGAATCTATGAGAAAGTATAGCAGATGTTTCACCAACATACGGATTTATTGTTCTTTTTTATTTATTAACATTGAAATGCAATTTTCCAAAAGAAAAATGAATTCATAAACAATATAGTGTTTATATAAAAGTGATTTTTGAGCTCCAGTGTTCTTAGTGATGACTGTTTTAAACATTTTTTTGTAATAAATTTATTACAAGCATTAATTGATATGTACCCAGAATATAAAAGTAAAATATATATATTCTTAACTCAAAATTGAGAAAATTTGAACAGTACTGCTGCTTCTGACTGGTTGTTAGGAGCCCAAACACTTTGGTAGTGCTTAGAGAGGCCGCTCTGATCAACAGTTGCATAATATTAGGGTATTTATAGTGCCCTGTCATGCATGGGGAGGTGTCCCTACATGTATTTCCAGTGGGCAACCTTGAGGTCACATTTTGCTCTTCTCTCAGCCATGCACTGACTGGTTTGTGTTGCCATTGACAACAGATAGTGACAATTATGGTGGTCCTTTTTCTCTCTCCTCAAAACATACCTCATGGAAATCACAACAAAAAGAAATACAACTAAACCATCAAATAACCATTTACCCTCCTCAATCTTTTTTTCTCCAATATTCGTGGCATTCGTTACAACTTATGCAGTGTAAAATCCTTTCTCCTAGATCGGTCGCCAGATATCTTTGCCCTTTGTGAAACCAACTTGAATTCTTCCATTGCTACTAATGAATTCTTGGTTTCAGGCTATCTTCCCCGTTTCCAAAAAAATTCTAGCATTCATATACATGGCCTTGCTGTTTACATCCATGATAATCTTCCAATGGCTAGGGAATTGTCTCTTAAGGCCACTGACTACTATTTCATGTGCTTCTGTTTTTCATTACTAAATTCTGTTAGCTATCTCTTTTTCCTTTATCACTCCCACTCTTCGCAAGACTGCAGTATATTAGACGCAATAGTTGACAGTATAGAAAAGTCACTTTTTCTCCATCCATCTGCAAACATTTTTATTTTTGGGGACTTTAATGCTCACCATGACATGTGGCTGAAACATTCTAAAAAGTTACTGATGTTGGTATTCAGACATTAAATTTTTCCATTGCCCAATCCCTCACTTAAATCATGAACTTCCCTACTCATTTCACTAGCCAAACCAAGCAACGGGCTTCTCTACTTGATTTATTTCTTACCTCTTCCCCTTGCTCTTGCCAAGCTTTGCAATACTGCCCTCTTGGTAACTCAGACCATTCTGTGGTAGCCATTGCTGTTTTGTTCCATTAAACAAGAACCCCCATATCCATAAAACCTCTTTCTGTTACCAGCATGCTGATTGGGTTCCATTCTGTGATTTTCATTGTGACACCCCTTGGACTGACATCTTTAACCTCCCAATTGAAAACTGTGCTGCTGAGGTTTCTTCTTGGGTCAAAGCTGACATGAATACGTTCATTCCTTCTTGGAAATACTAAGTGAAACCTCAATGCCTTCCATAGTTCACAGCAGCATGTTCGGCCACCATAGCATACAGGAACCATTATTTTCAGCTATACCAATGTGACAGCTCTCATCATAACAGGTTCCTATTCATTACTGCTTGTAATAAATGTAAGAGAGCCCTTGAAGCAGCTAAGTTGCTGTTTGCCAAGAGAATGAGGCACCGCATAGCCTCTAATATCTTTGGCTCTACTGTTTACTGGCTGCTATGTAATAGGGTATTAAATAAGTGCAAGGGCTCTATTTCTCCACTCATCAATCAATTTGAGGTATTATCATCCTCTGCTGATAAAGCTGAATGCTTTGCACGTAAATTTTCCTCAAACTCTACTCTTGACTCATCTGCCTAACTATCACTGCCTAATTTCCCACTTAGAATTGAATCTCTGTTGAGTGATATGCATATAACTCCTACCAAGGTTTCTGCTATCATCTCTAACCTAGATCCCCACAAAACATGTGGACCCAAAAATATCCCTGTATTAGCCATTAACAAGTGTACTCTCAAACTGGCTCCTGTTCTCTCTAAACTGTATAATAAATGACTCATTGCCTCTTGCTTTCCTGCCTGCTGGAAGTTATCATCTGTTGTTCTAGTTTTTAAGAACCATCCAACCCCTCCAGCTATTGGCCTATTAGCATTCTACCTCTTTTTGGGAAACTCTTAGAGGTCCTAATTAATGCTAAATTGGTTCATCTCTCATTGCAGGGCCTTTTCTCAGAAAAAACAATACAGCTTTTGTTTCTCCAGGTCAACTGTTGATGTGCTGATGATAATTATGGAAAGAGTCTATCAAGTGCTTAATAAAAACAGTGAAGCCTGAGCTGTATCATTGGACATCTTGAAAGCCTTTGACAGGCATTCAGGTCTTCTCCACAAGCTGAAAAGTTAGAGTGTCTCCAGACACATTTTTGAGCTGATCCAGTCTTTACTATCAAATCGTGAAATAAAAGTTATCCTGAACAGCCACTCATCTAGGTCCTTTCATACTAATGCAGGTATCCCCCAGGGGCTCCATCCTTGGTCCTATGCTATTTTTCATTAACAACCTTTCTGATGACATCAGCTCTCAACTTGGCATCTATGCTGATAACACTACCAGTTACTCCTGCCTCAATAGTAATGCTAATCAGTTCATCAAGGTCAAAAATGGCAACTGATGTAAAAATGATCTCAAGACTGTCATTAACTGGGGCAAAAGATGGCTTGTCAATTTTTATGCCTCCAAAACTAATCTTCTTTGCATTAATCACCTGATGCTAACCTCCAGGAAAGTGACTTGTGCCTTCTAATGTTCTCAGCTAACATGAAGTGGAAAGATTATATTGAATCCATTGCTAAGTCGGCTGCTAAGAAAGTTGGTTTACTGTGTCATACAAGACAGCTTTTCTCTCTGGAATTTATCTTGTATCTCTATAAGTTTAGCATTTGTTTATGCTTAGAATATTGCTGCCACATATGGTCTGGTGCCCCTGCTATATACCTGGAGTTCCTTGATAAATCTAAAGAAGAATCAGCAATATTATGGGTCCTGATCTGGTGGCTCAGCTTCAGTCACTTGCTCACCACCATAAGGTTGCCTATCTGTGCCTTTTTTTTTTATAAATACTTTCATAGTAATTGTTCAGATGAGCTCTTCATTATGGTACCTATGAATTTAAATGCAGTAATAAACTGGTGTTGAAATCTCATCAGTTTACAGTTGAGCTGGCTAGATGTGGCTGCAAGTTCTTTTCTTTTCTCACACTTCTCACTTGTGAAACTTCCTTCCGGCTCCATGCTTTCCAGCCAACTTTAATCTGCAAAGATTTAAATGCAATGTCAATCACTATCTACTGTCCTCCTGATTACTCTTTTCTCTTTCTGCTCATTACTAATGTTTCTGTTCCTAATTTCACACCTTGTAACCCCTTGCATTTTAGTGGCTGTACTGCCTTGCTTGGGGTGATATTGATTATAAATAAATAAATAAATAAATTAAAAAAAAAAAAAAAAAAAAATACAGCACATATGAATCAAAAGTATTCTATTCTACTATGTCTTTCAAATATTTTATGAATATGCATGCAGTGAAATTAATATCTATATAAAAAAAAATACTAATATTGACAGCCCAGACAAATTGTAGATTTGCAAATATACTACAGATGTAGATAAATGAAAAATACCTTGAATAGCATAGGTTGTTCATCAAACAGGCAGAATTTCCACACAGGTACCAGAGGAATATATGGTGTGCCAATTCCAAAAGAATGTCACCAATGCAAGCTAACCAATGCCACCACCTGGAATTTTCCTGATCCAAACTTTTGGTAATGAATTGGTGCCTGAATGTGAGCCCAGTGACTATCTTTGGGTCAATTTGTCGCAACTTAAGAGAAAGGAGACAAAAATGAGAAAGTTTTTAAAAGGTTTATTAATTTTTCTCTTGTATAGTTTCCATTTGTATGTTATACTATTTCCCGTTTTGGACACAAACCTTTCAGTTTGGTATTTTGCACAGTATATATTAAAAATATACTAAGAAAACGTGTGTTTTTTTTTTTCTTTCTTGTTAAGATAAAAGTTAATTTTTTTCAGTTAATTTTTTTCTTTATTCTCCATGAAAATATGTATATACATCTAAATCTTGTACAAAGCACACTCATGCAAGTAATGTAAATGCAGGTTATCTAAAACCAGAAAATACTTTTAGATTGTAAGAATAATTCTATCCCACTGTCATCCATCAAACCATTTATACTCAAAAAATTACTACACGCATGCACAACCAAAGTCCCATTCCATGACCATAACGGCAACATTTACACCCAAACTAATGGTGTTAGTATGGGAAATCCACTTGGTTCTTGATTTTCCAATTATTACATGTCCCATGTAGAAAATATGATATTTAAATAGGTCTGTAAACCTAAAGTATATGTCCTCTATGTAGACAATATTTTTATTTTAGCAAATAACATTAAAGAAATAGATACTCTTAAGACCACATTTGAGAAAAACTGTCCTCAACTTTACCTACGAAAGAAACTCCCATTCTTAGATGTTCTCACAGAATATTGTAATAACTTTTATTACCTCATTATATAAAAAAACCCACTAGCAGAAACTCTTGTCACCTTAACTTTAAAAGTGAATACCCACTCAAATAGAAAATAGCAGTAATAAAAAAACTTCCTAAAAAGAGCACACCAGAATTCATCCCCTTGATTACTCTTCCTTAAAGAACTTAATAATGTAAAACAGACACTAATTAATAATGGCTTCCTTAACCACCTTATAGACCACCAAATTAGACTATTTCTCTCCAAAGTAAATAACAACGATAGTGAACATAGTCAAAAATTACATAAATATTTTCTACAAAAACTAAATGCACATTAACTACAAAGATGAATATTCACTTAAAAATATTATAAAGACATACACTACCCCAATTGAACCAAATAAAAAAAAATCAAATTAATTATGTGCTATAAAAAATTTAAAACAGCCAACCTTATCCTCAAAAATAACAACACGCCAGCAAAGTCAAAATTACAATGAACAAACATTATCTATGAGTTCAAATGGCCCTTAAGTAACTGTGTTCCTGATCAAACTGAATTCATAATTACATCAGTCACACAACTACATGCTTATCCAGATGCCTTAAGTTACACCTATCTGACCATAGCTCTATTAGAACCCATTTAAACACACACACACAAACTTACCAGACTCCATTCGAAACATACTAGTAGAAAACAAACATAATAACCTCATTCACTTGTAAAAAAAAGATTAAAAATAATGGAAGCTCTAATAATAAAGAAAAACCCAACACTTAACAATATTAACTATGAACAAGGCCACAATGTGCTAACCATGTTCAGAAAATAAAACATCTCTATAACACTAAAAACATACACATAATGCACACACTCAAACTGAAAAAAAAAATCATCCTTGATAAAAGTATAGCCGAAAGCACTCAGAATTATAGAACATTTGGATAGTTTCTACACACTCTGTGTCCCAAAAAGAAAGCCCTTGTTTGAACACAAGGAAAATTAAATAAAAAGCTTAATCGTACCGTGTCTGTTGTTTTTAATGAAACATGCATAAATAAAGGATTGCTGCCTAAATACACACACACACATATATATATATATATGGGTGCATGGCCGAATAGTTAGAACGTTCGCTTTTGACCATGAGACCTGTGTTTTAATCTCACCACAGTTGGTTTTTCAGGAAGTAGACTTCCTGATGTTATCGACCTGGAAGGGGCGATTCCAGCATGTGGGACATTTGGAAAGTGCCTGAAACCATACCACGGGTTGACCCAAGCCTTGTGAGTGAAATTGAGTAGACAAAACCCTTAGAGGCCATCAAAGGGTAGAGACAAAACCCTTAGAGGCCTTGTTCAGAATGTTGATCTTGCTAGATAACACACTCTCTCCCAGAAACTGTAACTAAGGTCTGCTTAGCATAGTTGCAGTATAAACCACAGGTTGGCTTTGTGAGTGTTGAACAAACAAATGTGCCTGAGCAAGCATCAGCAATAAGATTGGCTAGCCACCCTAATAGATGGATATCCTCAAATACGAGTGGTCAGCTATTTTATATATATATATATATATATATATATATATATATATATATATATATATATATATATATATATATCCCCAAGGGAGTGATGAAATGTCCTCACACAATATATAGGCACTTCTCCCCAAAATTCCAATATTATAAATATCATATCAAATTAAATATTAAAATCTGGTCATATAGATTACAAATACAAATGTATATAAACAAAAAAGAAGGGGATGAAACTTTCCAGTGTAGTAACAGAGTGAGGTTACACAAAATAAGGGGCACACACACACACACTGAGGTTACTACTCTTACTGTTATTTAGATTTTGTTTTAATTCCATATTCCTTCAGTACATAGATAAGCATGGCTCTCCCTAGATGCCTTTTCTTTATCTGTAAATTGTCATGAGTCCTTCTGAAAGACAGTGGGGTGGTTTCCTGTTGCCTTCTCCATGGTTTTGAATTCAGAGTGTTCTTCTCATAGACTTGCTAGAGAGCCCACTTTTACCCTGTTATTTAACCCATAGCTGGGGAAAGAAGAGATATTTTTAAGACGTTCCCAAGAGCATTAGCACAAAAATGAATGCAACAAACTAGGCAGAAATTTGAACAAGGCTCACCTTTTCTGCACAGATAACCATTATGCTACCAACATATCCGTCAATAAATTAACCAACTCATAAATAAGGAAAACTAGTCTATAAACAACATTTTATATGCCTCAAGTTATCACCTTTGAGAAGTTTGATCATTATAATATGTATTATTGCAGTAAGTGTCATGTCAATTACCCCACCACTATTAAGTTTCATCCTGGGTAAGACAATAAACTACATCTGCATCCTGGGTAAGATGATAAACTACATCCAGCAGCAAGGCCTCTGATCAGGAGGTTTTGAGGAGCATGGAACCACTTCTTAATTGCTGTTGTTCCCAGGTCCACCCTGACCCAGGGTGGTAGCATCTGTTAGGATCCCAGCTATGGGAAAATAGTTAACCCCAAAACTGAGGTTAAAACAATTAAAAATAGATTTTAATACCAGCAATACATTTTTGTATAAAATTATTACCAGCAATAAATTTTCAAAGAAAAAATTATTACCAGCAATACATTTTTGGGAAAAATATTACCAGAAATACTTTTTGAAAAAAAATGTTACCAGCAATAAAAATCTTGTCGGCATTAAATAACCCATTGAGGTTGATATTGCGTCACTCTCTGCATTTATTAAGTTGTAAATTGGTTTGGAAATTGCTTTATTTTTCAAATATTCTAACAATACTGTGCTACTCAAATATGGATTTCCATAACATTTCAATAATGTTTGAAGTAATAAATTGTGTCAGATTAAAAATAAAAATCCATTAATTCTTTAGAAATTGCTTTGTTTACATTTTGAATACAAAACTGAGCAGATCTGGCTTTAGAGAACAAAGAACTGTGTATTTATGTAAATAGACCCTTGCTTGGCTGTGAGGGTCTCCATAGACAACAGGTATAAAGCACATTGGATCATACAGGGGTTTCTTCTACAAAGAAGGACACAGCTCTGAATTCTACCAGAGGGCATCTTTTCTTTATTAAGTTTTATTGAATGCCCAGATCAGTAGCCAAAATAAACTGAGTCTTAACTCAAATATGGTTATCCACTTAAAATAACATTTGAAGCAACAATATATAGCGAGTAATTTGCCAATACCCCCTAAAGAGTGGATGAACAGACTTGTCTATGAAACTCTGGAGTCAGGATGCTGAAGGTAACATCAATCAGCTGAATGACAATTTTATTCACATTAATCCTCTCTCTCTCTCTCTCTTTTTCTATATATTTTACATATATATAATCCAGTCAAAGGGAAATAACACTACAACAGCAAAAATTTATAGACAAAATATATACAATTACACTTGGCGTATTATATACAGAGATAAATACAGCTCTCATTGACAACAAAATGGAAATTAACAATTTCTTTGCAAGTGTCATAATTGGAGTAAAATTCACTGAAACATTTTTATTTTAGATTTAATCTCCATTTTTAAAATTTAATCTAAATTTTATCTCAACCAGCAAAAATTTTGAAAATGAATAGCACAAGAATAAAATAAATAATACATACCTTATAAATTATATTAAAGTAAAAGGAACACACAATAGTTTCTTTGTACATATCAGGATATTTGGTAAATAACTGACTGAGGCACTGAGCGGTCTGGAAATCACATAAAACAAAGTTAAACAAAAAACTGTTATGGTACAATTGTTATTATATAGTAAAAATACTTCATATCATTTTTAACTTTGTGCTTAATCATAAAATGCTCATTATATTTTTAAATATAAATTTAAATTCTGGACTATTTTAACTAGTTTTAAAAGTTAATTTTAATTTATTCAAAGTACTGATTATAGATGTTATTATAAACACATTTCGGCCTAGTACTAATTTCAGACATTTTTTTTTTTTAGCTGATATAGGATATCTGAAATATATAGATGACACCTTCATACTCTGGCCATATGAGAAAGACGTCCAGCTACTACTGGACCATGTGAACTCAATAAGATCATCGATACAGTTCACAATGAAAAGAGAAAACAACAACAAACTAGCATTCCTGGATGTACTAATATCTCAAATAGAGCATGAATTCAAGACATACATATAGTGCAAGCCAACATTCATTGGACAATACCTCAACTTTAACTTCCACCACTCATACAGTGTATAGAAAGGGATCATCCGCTGCTTACAACATCAAGCAAAAGTCATAAGTGGTGAACCAGAGACATATGAACAAGAAATGGTCAGTATAAGCAGTACTCTACAATGTAACCACTACCTGTGTCACACGACAGCAGTTCCGACAAACCAGGATAGAAGGGTGTAAGAGGATAATAACTCAGAAAATCGCTTTGGTCTGCCTACCCCACGTGAAGGGATTATTGGAAAAAAATATAAAAGATCTGTGGTCCATCAAGACGAGCTTCAAAAGTTGTTCAACACTTTGCAGACACCTCTCCTGAGTAAAACTTCCCATAGAGGAGAACATGAACTGTGTGTATGCCATCCCAGGCAGCTGTGGTAAGAAATATTAAGGAGGAACAGGCTGCCCCCTTAAGATAAGACTGCAACAATACTATAAAGCTGTAACATGAGGGGAAATAGAAAAATCAGGCATAGCTGACCACATATGGAAGAAAAAGGGAGATCACTGCCCTCTGTGAGATGAAGTTGAAATAATAGAGAACATCACTGGAAAATACAAAAACTTAAGGAATCAACACATATGCTAGGCCAAAAAAATCTCCTAAGCTGGCCAAGCATAGAAATGAATACAATATGGGAACCAGTAATATGGAGTGCTAGTGAAAAACAATAACAACAAAATTATAATATGAGCTCTGGTAAAAAAAAAATTAGGCATTAGGTTTATAAGTCCCCAAAATTCATACACTGATGTCCTCAAGGATACATGACCCACTGGATAAAAGCATTGGTTGAATCCAGTGTCTTGACCCAAAGAGTTATGAGTTCAATATCTGGCTAAAGCAGAGGTGAACAAAAACTTGGAGAGAAAGATATATGGGTTCAGTTCGAAATTACAATGACCGAAATGTCATAAATATGGCAATGAAGATGAGGATAACAGTTCAAACAATATAAATAGTGTAAATAAAGCTTGCTAATTTGAAACATTCCAAGTATTTTTCAGATTAAAGAACGCTGATTTAAAGAATTACAATCTGTATGGAACTTAGCACACACACAAAACACACATATATATATATATATATATATATATATATATATATATATATATATATATATTGTCCAAATCTTTCTAACTTTTGGGTAGCACATTTGATCAGCTTTACATGGATTTCAATGAGCCACAAAATATGTGCTCTACATAGGTTTGTCAATGTTTGTAGAAAAGTTTGCCTGACTAGGTTTTCACGCGAGAATTGAGGTTTCTGGTGTAATCTCTTTTTGGTCTCGGTTTTACTGCTCACTCAATAAGTAACCTCCCACCTCTTAATACCTGTTTTTATTGACATATTCCATGAGCTAAAAGTCAAGGGTCTCATGATTACAGGATAGTAATTGTTAGGAGAAAGTCCTCCAAACAATATGCATATTTAATTCTAAATTGTGACTGTAGATTTATAAAAAGAAAAAAATCTTGTGAATAAAAAAAGAAGTAGCCCAAAAAATACTTACCAACTTTGCATCTCGTTTACAATCAATAAACATTTTCAGTTTCAGCCGAAGGCAAGCTACCACTGCTTCTTCAAGACTAGGAACTTTCACTTTTCCAAACTGTGTCCTGTGTAAAAAAAAAATAAATATTAGTGAAATAAAATATTTACAACCTTACAACAACCACAGTAATATCTGCAACCTTTGTCAACAAGAAAAGTTAGCAATAACAACATTTCTAGACAAAAAAATCTTTTGAATGAGAGATCAGAAATTATGACTTGTTGCATACACACTAAAAAGTTCCTTTTGAGTTCGTATGGACCAGGATAAAAAGAAAATGTATATTTCATTTACCCACCACAAAATCTTTGTTATTATTAAGAGGAAAGATCAAAGGATTTTTTTGAGATATTAAATTATATTTTTCCATGCTTTTTAGAACCTTCAAAATTTAAAAAAAAAAAAAATGTTTTTCTTGCACCAACAGGTGACTATAAATTACTACAAGAAATTTTGTCTTTTTATTCTTTAGTATTTCAAGATATTTTTGTGTAATTTTGATAAATATATCTATTAAAATGAGATGTCAGTATTATTTTAATTTTTGTGTAATTTAGACGACAATTTACCCATCGCACCCAGTGTGTGTGTGTGTGTGTGTGTATCACTGAATAATTAGTCCCGTTTTGCTAAGCTGGTTCAAGGGAGATTACTTAAATTTTATAAAGTGTGCCTGATCTAATTCACTTTTTATAAGAAACCAAATTGGATGTGTTGACTTTGATTTCTCTAACAACATAAATAGCACCAAAACAAATTATCGAATAAAATAGAAGTGGCTATATTGCATGTGAACAAAATGTTGAACAAATTCAAATAAAAGCAACACATCCAATTTCGTAATTAAAAAAAAAAAAAACTTTTATTCTGTCAATTTAAAAAAAAAAACAACTTTCAGTATTTTTTGTTTATTATACACAAAAAATACATGCCATAATAAAAAAAGCGAATTTTTGTTCTATCAATTTAAGAAAAAAATAAACTTTCTTCTTTTAAGTGATTCTGGATAATTAAAATTGTTTTTCAGGATTATGGTAATATAATAAAAAAACTCAGTCTGGAGCCCTGCAGTTTAACATTACAATTTATTAAGAAACTTTGCTGGGGAACCACTCAAATCACCACCTGTGTGTCCTGGGGACCCACTCAAATCACCACCTGTGTGTCCTGGGGACTCACTACAGTAATTTAAAAACCTATCATCATCACTGTGTTATTGCATTTGGTACATTGATAACAACCATTACACTTCAGTATTCTATCATTATATTCATACTATATTCATTTGCTAGTAATTCTGTCTCAACTAATAATTGAGAAATATGATTTTGTTTAGTAAATTTTGTTATATCTCGTATCTCAAGTTTTTTTAATGACAAATGGTCAAGTATAACACATTTCTTTTATATAAAAAGGAACCTAATGATCTTTTAAAGAAATGTAAAAGAGTTGCAGTAAATATTCATTTTACCTGGTTGATCAAATATACAAGTCATCAAAATAAGAGTGAACATCTAACAAATATTGGGTCATATAAATACTGTTTTTGTAGCATTTAAGTGACATGAACTTTTTTTGCATTATATCAAATATTAAGAATATAGTAACTAGGCTCCGCAAATTGGAGGAGAGAGTTATCAATGATAATGGTCTGAGTTCGAATCCGTGGTTATCTCCCTTTAATTATCTCTCTCTGTTTTTAATTTTAAATGTATTTTTTATCACAAAATTTGGTGAGGTGTGAGCAAATTTTTATTCTGAAAATGCAGTCCAAAGAAACCACTGACTTGTATTATTCAAGGCACCTGAAAAAGTTACCAAATGAAGCAGAACAATAAAAGAATTCCATACCACGGACCAAAAAAAAAAAAAAAAAAAGTAAATTAAACAAGGAACAGATTTTTTTTTGAAAGTCACATTGTTATTATTGCAAAACTGTTGAAAGAGAGTAAGAAACATGGAACTTATGCCATGCATTTCTTGTGGCACTAACTGGTGAAGAAGAAATTATCTTATGTATATAGAAAACTTACCAAATTATTGTTTTCTATGATAAGTGGTAGAAATTAAAGAAAAAGTTGGAGCTACTATAGTATGATATCTACAGAGGTATTTGTGACCTACCATAAATGACAAGGCACTCATTATTGCTGGAAAATGTTCAGGAAAAATGATAACTTGTTTACTGGTTTTTTCAATGACATCAAATCAGTTTACAAATGTTAAATCATTATTTTTTTATTTTTTTCTATAAAAAATTGTTAATGATGTTTAATACATAACCAGCCTTTAGTGCTAACATATTTCCAACAGTTTGTAAATATAATACCATAGTAGAAAATGCATGGTAGATATCATACTATAGTAGCACTAAAAACTTTGATGTTTCTATATTCAGTATTTTGAATGTTTTTTTTTTAAAAAAAAACTTTCCATTTTAAAGCATTGCAGTATCAAATAACTACAAAAAAACAATTTTTAGCAGTAACAATTAGGAATTTTACCCACCGACATAATGTAGCTTCCTTGTGCCTTTTCTATAAATATTTCCATGATAATTGTTCTAAGGAGCTTTCCTCTTTTGTACTTAGACTTTACAAATGTAAGCATACTACTAGATTGGCAGCAAAGTTTCATCATTTTATAGTTGAAATGTAAGCACAATTTCTTTGCTAATAGTTTCTTCTCCTGCATTTCTCACTTGTGGAACTCCCTTCTGGCTTCTTGCTTTCCAGCCAACTTTGATCTTCAAAAATTTAAATGCAATTTCAATCACTAACTTCTGTCTTCTTAATTCTTGTTCATTTATTGTTTTCTTGTTAGTCACCTCAGATTTCTAAAAATGGACAACTGAGCTACAATGGCACCCCACTGCATGCTACATCCACCCTCACTGAGTCGAGAGGGTAGTGAGAGAGAGAGAGAGAGCAAAAGAAACAAGTTGCCAACTAAGAATTATGAGTACTTTAAACATTTTAGAGTAACAAAACACCCAATGTAACTAACGCAGGATTAATAATGTTTTCTTTTTCTCATATTCTCTTACACTAAGTAACCCCTTGCATCTTGGTGGCTTTATTGCCTTGCTTGGGATAAAATGATTAGAATAAAAAAGATAATTGCTGAAACTGTGTTTCATAGATGACTGAATAGGAACATTTTGTGCTCATTTAACTCCAACACAGAGCTCACCTGTGATTTATACTGCAACTATTGCAGAGTGGACCATAGTTACAGTTTCTGGGAGAAAGTAGATAATCTACCATGATCAAGTTTCAACAAGGCTAGTACACTCAAACCCTCGGTCACAATGACTTGTAATTTTGTGCTAGCATGACAATCAATGGCTCCTGAACAGTCCTGTCTACCCAATTTCATGCACAAGGCTTGGGTCAACCCACAGTATAGTTTTTCAGGTACTTTGCAAATGTGCCACATACTGGGATCACCTCCCCAGGCTGATAACATCAAGAAGTCATTTTCCTGACAAATTAACCATGGTCAGATTCAAACCTGGGTCTTATGGTTGGAAAATCAATGTTCTAATCACTTGACCATTCATGCATGGACTATCCTATACACCTGTGTAAGGGGCTCTGGCTATTATTTTATAGGCTACCCATGGTCAAATTTTCCATTGTTTTTCTTTAAATTGATTAAACCTAATTTTTCATAAATTTTAATTGTCATTTTTTTTTTTTATTATTAAGTAAGGTCTCTAAAGTCATTGTCACTCACTTGTCTTTGAGCATCAGGATCCTCATCCTTACACCCTATTACCTTTCTTCCCCTGGTGACGAAGATGGCTGTGAATTGAAGTGAGTTTGACAAGGCCATTCAGATGAATTTGATTTTGATGGACAACTCTTCACAAGGGAGAAGCTCACACACTTGGCCAGAAGTACATCTCTTGTGGCTTAAAGGGGATTCAGACGAGCAAGATCTGGTAAACCTGGTTGCATTAGGCTGTCAAAGTCCATCTTGGTTACACCAGGCTGATAGGCATTGCCCTCTTCTGCTGGTTTATCTGTTGAGATCTTTGCCTATTCCACTGTTGGGGTCTTTGGGGTTGGTCATGTTCAGTCTGGTCCTTCCTCCTCGACCTTACTGCCATGGGTGGCCCTATAGGAGTTGGAACTCTAGGTGGCTTCACTCTTGGAATCACAGGGACATGCAAGTCCTCAACCATGACAAGGAAAGAAATAATAAATAAAAATAAAAAAAATTATGTCTAATGATAACATTGATTTCTCTGAAAATATATTTACTGTATATTTCCACATCTAAGACAACCTTTAAATCCCCAAAATCACCTTTAAAAATTGGAGGTTGTCTTATGCTATAATTCTAAAAAAGAAGCTTTAAATTCTCAGTGATGTTTGTCGGTAGGCTAACCTCGGTCTTGGTATGGTAATCAATAGCATACACAAAAAGAATAGCATACACAAAAATAATCTCACAATAAAAGTAATAAAACCATTTCTACTTCATATATTACTGACATAACTTCATAATAAATTGCGTATTCAAAGAATAATTCTATATCAATGAAATCAAGTTGTATCCATGCAAGTTCAGCCGAGAAAATGTAAACATCAAGTTATGATTGTGTTCACAGCAATGGAATGTGCTATTATCGTACATTTACTGTTATTTTGTGATTGTCAATAAAGTATAAATAAATGGCCGTTAGTACACCAGGCTGTTTGTAAGTAATTAGATATAGGAAAAGAAAAGGTGGAAGAAGAATCAGTATTCGCAAGGAATCATGTGATTAAAAGTAAAAACAATGGTTTCCCTTTCAGGGGACATGTAGAAAAAACATGATATAAATTTGGTTTTGTTATTTCATTAATTTTGAATTTCTAAGTAAAAAAATAAGCAGTTACCTTATACTACAGGTATATGATAAATTCATGAAAATTTGCTATATTTTTTTTACCTTATCTTATTTGAAGGTCACCTTATACATGCAAAAATATGATAGGTGCAGTTTTAAATTTCTATTCTTTGTAAATTTTGCTAGTGTTGTTTAATTTCTTTTTTTCAAATATAAAAATTAACTTAATAAAAAATTAGTAATGATACAAATCATAGTATCTCTTCATTTAAACCTTTTTCTGTCAAGAAGGAATCAACAGTCTAGTAGGAATAACACCTTGTATTCTAACAACATTTCATCATTAATGCTGTCCTTTATGTATAGGTATATTAACAAGATAAAACATTACTATTACAATAATTCAATTTCTGTGTTTTTTTACTGCAACAGCAAAACAGCATATTGTTGCACAATACTATTTAAATTCTTCAACTTTGAGAATAAAGCAAATTTTAAGTATAAATTAACAAATAAAAAAAAAATGTCTAAGGGAGACAACTCCAAGTTTGTTAACTGCTAATTACAGGCTCATTTACTTTTGTCTGCACTCTATTTTAGTCACAGTCGCATACTAGTAATAATACTTTATTAATAATTAATAATCATTAGTATTTTCAAATAATCATAATATATATTTTATAAACAGGAGTAGCTTGTCATTGAGGGAAAGCCACTAAATGTGATATTTTTTGAGTATTAAAAAAAAAGTTCCATTATTGGTTTTGGTTAACTCTTTTAATATAAATATCGACTTAATGTTTTCCCTACCAGATTCATCTGAAATTGAATGCAATTGAACATTTTTTTGCTGGAAAGCCTGCAATTGAAAAGTGGTCAGGACAAATTTAATTTTTTTTAAATGCAAAAAGGTTATTAAGTACCTTACCCATCTTTGTGCTTTGCTGCAGCATCTAATTTCTGGATAGCTTCAAAGGAATAACTGCTGATTGGACCTTTTCCATCTGTGGTACGGTCAACAGTATCATCATGTATGATAACAGGACAAGAATCTTTTGTGAATTCTAAGTCAAATTCAATGGCATCTGCTCCATTCTTTTTAGCCTGCAAGGAGATTTAATAGGTTAGAAAATTTTGAGCAGGTATATGACAAAAAAGTTTTGTGAAACTTGGACCTTTGTGCTCACAAAAAAAAGTGTTAAAAGCGTGAATTTTCCATTGACATCACTATTATTTTAACTGCTTTCATTCAATTGGTAATGTTTATAGTTTTAAAAAGCAATGATTAGAATTGTAATAAATCCTAAACATATGAAAATAAATTTATACATTTTCTTTGTTCTTGAGAATTGACAAAAATAATAATAAACACTATTTATTAGATTGTTTATTGGAATGGTCGAGAAAACATTGGCTAATTGCTAATTGATTCAAACTTTATAAAATGGTATATAATAAGGATTTCCTTATAATTGGTTCATATATTTTAATAATTTAGTAAATATTTATAAATTTATGAATAAAAATTGTTTTCATATTTATTAGTACCTAGACTTTATGAATTTAAGCACAGTACTAGTTTGGAGGCATGGTCTAATTATTTTACCGTTGAAATGACTAGATGTAACCATAATTTCTATGTTAACAGCTTCTTTTATCACACTGCTTACTTGTGGAACACTTTTGGCTTCTGAATCAACTTTGTTCTTCAAACATTTAAATGCAATGTCAATCATTATTGTCTATCTTCTTAATTCTTGTTCTATTATTGGTCTCTCTCCTTAATAGTGTTTTTTTTTTCCTCATATTCTCTAAAACTCAGTAACCCCTTGTGTTTTAGTGGCTTTATTGCCTTGCTTAGTGTGAAATGATTTAAAAAAAAATGAAGACTTTAAAAATAACACTTAATGGATGTCGTATTTATGAAGAAGCAAGGTTTTTAGCAAAAGTAATGTCGAAGAATATGATATACAAACTCTTTATATCAAATGTTGAGTAATTGAATGACAAAATGGAAAAAAAATCCTATGTGATGCATTTCAATTTCATTCTTCCAAAGGATTTCTTGTGACTAAATCTTTTTACTAATGGCATCATATATGTAGGGGGAGGGAACAAAATATGAACAAATGTAAGGGAAAAATACTGAAAATGCAGGGATGCCTAACTTTAAATTACTGCTGTCTGATGTGTATGTCCAACCTAGTAGTGAAAGTAATTTTTTTATTTTTTATTTTTTTTTATTTAGAAATGTGGTTCTACAGACTGATGCTGAAAATAGACTGAACTTGTGTGCAATGACAAAATTTTAGAAAAAATGGAAACAAAAAGGGCACTTATACTTCAAATCCGAAAGAGATTGAAATTTCTAGGGTACATAATGAGTAAAGAGAGATTAGAAAAATTAACAATCCCAGGACATTTTGAAATGAAGGCAAGTGGGACTGAGGGGGAAAATGTAGTGCATAACCTATCCTGTGCAAATGGTTGGCAGAACAAGGATTAGGAAGGTTAGAGATTTACTTAAAATTAACATTTACTAAGAGCTACAAAGGCCCGAAAATTGCGGTGAGCCATAAGTGTTCACGTCCCAAAGGTACACGGCACATAGAAGAAGAAAATAACATGCAAGAAAAAAATTAATAGAAAATATGTAATAAAGCATTTCATTTTATCTTTGAAAGGTTGGTAATTAAAATTTTATTATTATTAACAACGTACTCACCAGTTGAAAAGCTTCAATGGTGTTTTCTGGGGCATCTAAAGCAGCTCCTCTGTGAGCAATTACAAGAGGCTTGTCACCAAGCACGGCATTAACAGATGCTTCGGGCACAGGTGCTACACGGAACCACCATAGTGCAGTAAGGCAAAAAACAACAAGGAAAATAAATAAAGAAGGGCCAAGGATAGCTATCATGACCAGGAACGAAAGTATAATAGAATAAAACATGTGGAGATTATGAGCCATAATCACCATCTTGCTGATTTTGTAAAGTGTTTCCACCAATCTTTTTTTTTTCCTGGAACCGTAAAGTAAAAGAAATAAGTTATTCGTTAGTTGTACTGTTGATAATTTACCTTATTTTTTTTAATGTATAAAAGTTAAAAAAACCTGAAATAAATCAAAAAACGAAAAATCTTCCAAAAATTCCAGTTACATTGCGGTCTCACTTGTTCACCGATTACCTTGACGTGGTAAAAATATATAAAAATAAAATAAAATTAAAAAAAAACGAAACAAATTCACAAAAAAAAAAAAATACAGATAATATTTTAGTTTTGACTTAAAAACTAAAGCATTAAAAAACTTTTTAAGAAAATACTGATAAATTTTAGTTTAACCTTTTTTTTTTTTTTTTTTTAAAACAATACTCGTTTAAAAAAATTACTTCGACTTATGTGTAGGTATTTGGAGGATTTTCTTTTTTTTTACCTAATACTTAACATTACAAACAATATAATGACCAAAACTGAACCTAATTTAAAAAAAAAATAAAACCTCAAGAGATAGGTTAATGGAGCCGAGAAGTATAAAATATTTTTTGTTAGTAGTTCAGTTTTTTTTTTAAAAAAAGTAGCTTTTTGTTTACATGAGCAGAAGCAAATTTTCAAATTTGACGCATGCGTACACAGATACTTCCGGTAAGTTGAGATGTCACATGGTTATCAGAGATTTTAGCAGAATGGGCTATGTTTTTTTTTAACCGAGCTTTTTCAAGGGAAGTACTGGTAAAAAACTTATCTCCTATATCCTAAGGATCTGAAATGTTGAACTCTGATAGATTATATGAATATATACGGTAATCGTAATACCAAATTAAATTATTTTCGAATTGCAACTCGGTAATTTTCTAGATTTGTCTACGATACGCTGCTTATTTTCTAATATTCTTATAATCCTCGAAATCCCTGCTGTAACTCTCCAAGAGTAACAGCAGTGATTTCATTTTCAAGGATTTCCCAAACGAAGCACGATTCAAGTTCTGTAAATTCGGAGTTGATCCATAATTGAGAGATAATCACAGTAAGTTATTCCCCTTGAAAAAGTATTAAAAAAGAAAACTCGTGAAGACGTCTCGCAGTATTTTGGTTCTAAAATTCCGCAGATACCTAAATTCGCGGATACTCAAGAAGTCCTTTAAAGTGGAATATTATTTGCATATAACCGATGCACTCGCCCCTATTAAATTTTTAATAATCTCTTTAATACCCAACACAAAATATATATAACAAACATTTCGGAGGAAAATTCACAACTGAGAGAAAGAAAAACTAAAAAAAAGATAACAAAGTTAATTTTATCGCGCACACGTGTGTGTAATACTTTTAGTTCTGCTGTGCATAAATATTCTTTTGATGAGTTTATAAATAATTATTAATCCATGACGAATAGAGTTTTTGTTTATTAATATTCAAGAAATATTGATTTCTAGAAAATGCAAGAAATCTTTTTGATATTTCAACGCGCAATGCAATGGCAAATTTTTTTTTTCGAAAATATATTGCTGGTAATATTTTTTTTTGTTCGAAAATGTATTGCTGGTATTTTTCCCCAAAAATGTATTGCTGGTAATATGTTTTTCCAAAAATTAAAGATATATTGCTGGTACTAAAACCTATTTTCACACTTTCATTACTAACATTAGTTTCATAGTTTTTTTTTTTTTACCCCAGTTTGGGGGTTAAATATTTTCCCATAGCTGGGACTCTAACAAGTGCTAGCACTCCGGGTCAGCGTGTACCTAGGAACATCAGCAATTAAGACGTGGTTCCACGCTCCTCAAAACCTCCTGATCAGAGGCCTTACTCACTGTCGGATGTAGTTTATCGTCTTACCCAGGACGTGGATAGTTTATTTTTGTTGGGATGAGTAAGCGGCTGGTACAAGAAAATATAAATATAAACTACAAAGACATCATTTTTTTCATTTATGAAATTTAGGCAAACTATTACACGATAATGTTAATGATTACATGCATAGAAACAGAAATTAGCGGCGAATTAAACACACGTCCACGCAGATGGATCTTATTCTTATCAAAGTAGTGCCGGCGCAAAAGTTATGGGCAGACAATACCAACAAAATATTTTAGGTTATTTTAGTTACCTCCCTTAGATTTTAATGTTATTCATATCTATAAAAATTTTAATTCGTGATCTTATTTTATTTTTAGCGGAGAATGTACTGGCACCTTCGGTAGTAAACAATAAAAAATTGGCAACTCCTTATTCAAAACTTTGTAAATGCCAGCAATTGCATTTAAATATTATATCACCGGTACATATTCTTTTCAGTGAATTACGAAAAAAGAAAAGCAGGAATCATTTTTTCGGGACGTTGATAGTTGTATTTGGAATATGGGATTACTTTTGTCATCAGTACCAAATGGAAGAATAAAACCCATAGACATTAGACGATAGCATTAAAAGAACTATCAATAAAATTCCATCATTCCCGGTAAAAATTTGAAAAGCTTGGAAGATCTTTCGTGAGTTTAGCATAAGACAGTGAAGTTTGGAGAGGACTGATAAGAAGAGTTATTTACAAAGCTGCTGAAGATTAGAGATCACACTGGTTTGCAATATGCCTTCAAGTCTTATTTTCATTGTTCTGTTTAACTTTTCTTCAATTTCCGACATCGTCTTCTATTCGCTCAATAACCTTATCATTTCTTATTTCTCTTCGATGTAATAACTTTCTTATAATCCATGAAAATACTTATCAAGCTGAAAGGATAAAATAAATATAACTAACTTTACTATTATTCATATTTATTTCCAGTAAAATGAAAAACCTTATAGTTGTATAATAAAATCTCACGCTATTAAAATTGTTATACCATAACCTACTAGTTACATTGGGGCACCCTATATGCTGCATTTATGGATATCCCAGCAATAGATTGTGTAGTCAACATCAGTAGCGTGCAGAATGTGGGGGCAGAAGGTGCGACCGTCCTGGGCATCTATATCGAGAAGTCATCCAGAGTCAAAGAGTGAAATAAAAATTTAGTTTTTGAAATTTGAAATTGTCTCTGTTAACTACGTTGTTACAAGCGCTCTAGAGTCTCATAAGCTGGTGTGAATTTGGATCCGTGTTTTGATAAGCGAGACCGGAGTAGACCCCCCCTACGTTTACTTGAGTTTTAGGGACATACAATCAAGGAATGTCCCCCTACTTGAGTCTTAGGAGAATGAAGGAGTTGGCATCACCCTGGCATCACCAAACATCTGCACGTCACTGGTAAACATTTCTCAGCTGGTAGAAAACTAAGTTTCCAAAACCAGCCTCAGTGATATATTCTTGTTTGATCTGCTATGTAATATCAATCCTCCGATAGGCTGGGCAATTTCCTTACAGATAAAGAAGAGACTTGAACTGACAGATATGGAGTTCTATAGTAGAATGTTGAAAATACTATAGACGGAACATGTTGCTAACAAGGAAATTTTAAGCAAAATAGAAACAGAAAAGACACTTGTACTTAGATTCAGAAAAAGACCGTCATTACTGGGACGCATAATGAAGAAAGTGGGTTTGGAAAATTTGACACTCACCGGACATACTGAAGTTAAGAGGCACAGAGGAAAACATCAAATAACCAACCTAATTGCAGTCAGAATATGAACTGGGAGGAATAGTAAGATTGAAAATATTGCTTAGAATGACAAAGGATAGTACACGGTGCATAAAAAAGAAGTATGCGTTTTTTTAGCCTAATTTCATCGTTTTCTTATTTATTTTTCCACGGCATTAATTGCTGTGTGCCTTCTGGCCTTTTCAAAGTTTTTGTTACAAATGAACGAGGTGGGACGTTTTAAATAAAGAACTCAAAAAATGAGTCAGAGGTAGTCAGTCGGAGTCTGTCCCGGGCTCTCTTCGGGTAGAGAGTGACTCAGTCGGGGTTCTGTCTTCGGATAGAGACTTTGATGAGAAAAACAAACCAATACTGTACCCAAGCTCAATTTTGCTTGAGCTGGGTAAATTTTGACCAGTGGCCCGAGTGGAAACAATCGGTTTCCTCACAGCAAACTTGACCTTGTGTCGCATCTAGTGGAGCGACCGGTAAATACCAGTCAGTCAGTGTCTGTCTCAGGCTTGCGACAAGACAAGACAAGACCTCTGTCTTCGGGTAGAGAGTAACCCAGTCGGGGTTCTGTCTTCGGATAGAGACTCGGCTGAGAAAAACAAGTTTGAGTCAGACGGTTCACTATCTGGCTTGCTACTGACAAGACCTCTGTTTTCGGGCGGATAGTGACTCAGTCGGGGATTTGTCTTCGGATAGAGACTCGGCTGAGTAAAACAAACCAGTACTGTACCTGAGCCCGTTTAGCGAGGGTTGGGTAAATTTTGACCAATGGACCAGTTGGAAACGCTCGGATTTCCCACGTAAACTTGACCTTGTGTCACAACTAGTCCGCAGTGAGCCGACCGGTAAATACTAGTCATTTATAGTCAGGCAG
This sequence comes from Acanthosepion pharaonis, assembly GCA_903632075.3. NCBI lineage: Eukaryota > Metazoa > Mollusca > Cephalopoda > Sepiida > Sepiidae > Acanthosepion > Acanthosepion pharaonis. Next base: position 2,974,121 of record CAHIKZ030003576.1, on the reverse strand, counting down.
TTCACTCTCTAGCTCACGATTGTCAAGATCTCTCATCGGGCATAAATTGCATTAAATTTCTTGTTTTTCTTTATACCTCTTAACGAAAGCGTTTTTCTGTATAGAGCGGTCTGAGTCCGAAAAAATATTTAATAACATGGATCTCCTACGAGTCACTGTATAACTGTCTGGCTCTCTCTATCAAAAAGGTTGCCGACCCCTGAATAGCTAGATACAACCGCCGATACTATTCTAATATTTCCATTTCTCCCGATTTCTTGCTTCCCTGGCACTTACAATCTTCAAAAAATTAAATGCAACGTCTATCGCTATCTGTTTTCATAAGTCCTTTTCCTTTATTGTCATTTTCCTCACTTCTCTTTACTAAAGTCTTATCATTCTCTTTCACTCCCTGTAATCTCCTGCGTCCTAGTGGTATTATCGCCTTGCTTTGGGGAAATTATTTTAAAAAATCTCTTTATCTTAACGCTTTCCATTATTACGCACGTCTTATGTGCTCAGGTTCACTTTTGTATTCTCTGCCACAACTACATGGGATATTATAGATGTAGTTCTTAGTCATATTTTCTTCCAACGCGGTTCCCCTTTGTTGATTTCTTCGCTTGTAGTGGTTCTCATTTCATACTTCTCTGTAAATACAGCGGCTAAATGCAAACTGAAGCCAGCTTAAACTTCCAAACATCAGGAGCCATCAGAAAATCACTCATGTAGTCAAATAAACTTATACTGTACTATTCTGTGTTGTTTTCACTGCGACATGATGTTCGTTGAGAACTGAAAATTTTCACGGATACGAATGAGACACATCCTATTTCTAAGACATCCTATTGCTAAAAGTAAAAAAAAAAGAATGATTAAACTTTTGCGCCTTTTTCTTATATATCGCTTTTAGCAACGCCATCTCGCGTTCGTTAGCGGAAGTTTTTTGATGGACAAGTGGGGTAATCCCCCAAGTATCATACCGTGTCATAATTGAAGGTATTGACAAGCAACAGAGAAAGCTTAATCTCATAAATCATGCATCACAAAAGAAAAAACTTGAAACCTCGCAGAGCGATACCAGGAAAAATCATGCGAACTGCAGACAAAGGCAATGTAACATTTATGATAAACAAACTGGAGTTTTCACAAGAATTGGCAAACTTAGTATGACATGGTGAATAATACTGCATATTAAAGTAAGATTGAACGTTTAAAACCGAAAGGAAATGGGGATATCTTTCATTGATGAGATAACTTCAACAGCACCAAATACAGAGAATTAAACCAAAGCCACTGTAAGCTACCACACACACCATCACACACACACAGACAAATATATATATATTTTATAAGCCATTTAATGAAATTTGAGGAATACAAAGATAAAATAATAATAATATTGGCAATAAAATTGATGATATTTATTATATATTAGCCTTTTGATTAAATTAAAGCACGAAGAGAACGATTTTAAAGTCGGAATTTTTGGACACGTCTGTGCCCTGTTTTAAAGAGACGAAAAATGAGCAAAGAAGTGGAACCCACTCTTTTGGGGAATGTTGTTTTTATACATACATCCATATATATATATATATATATATATATATATATATATATATATATATATATATATATATATATATATATATATATATATATATATATATATATATATATATATATATATATAGTTTCTGTTTATGCGTTATTTTTATAGATACACAATTATTTTAATATATTTTCTATTTATTTTATAGATACAATTATTTAAGTAAATGCTCTGTTTATAATAAACAGTATTATTAATTACATTTACCGGTCTGAATGCCTGAGAAATTTTGTAGAAAATACGTGTCCCCCGACAGAAAACGCGCCGGTGCCATACTCTGTAGATGAGTGGTATATGACGTCAGATCAAAATGACGGTTGCATGTAGGACAGAGGTTCGAATCCTGACGGAAGACACATATTTTCTCGGATTTTTTTAGACCGGTAAATGTAATTAATACGTTTATTATAAACAGAGCATTTACTTAAATAATTGCCGTATTTTCTGAGTTTGTGCGTCTGTTGATGATATTGTGTTTGAGGAGCAGTTGGAGGCAGATTTTATATTTTCCATCTCTCATTATTTACATTATTCGGACTATTGTCTTCATCTTTGTCGCCATATTTATTACAACGTTTCGGCCGTTGTACGCTCCGGCCTTCTTCAGGTGGTTGGAATGTCGAACTGAACCCTTTATTTCGCTCGCTAGGGTAGACTGTTCTAGTTCCACGTGCCATGTTTAATGGATGTCAGTTATCAGTTATCTCCTGTTAATTTTCCCTCTGAAAGTTCTCCAACGCCTTGAACCGGGTATTAAACTCACACTCTTTGGGTCCTGTCACTGGATATAACCAACGTGCCATGTGTCCATCTCTCGTCTGTAAGTCTCTATGGTGCGACACTTGTTTTATTTATTGTTTCAAGCAACGTACTCTGTGAATAATTGACTGAATTAAATCCTAGTTTAGACATAACGTCCAATGAATTTTGGCTTATAATGTACAGTGCTGTTCGATAAAAGTGACTCACCTGATTTTTTTTACGAAATGTTCTCTTCTCCGATGAAATGAAAGTTGAGCTAAATTCAGAGGATAAGCGATCTAAAATCCGAAGAAGAAGAAGCTTTGAAAGCTCTTTGAATTTATCAGTAAGTACTGTCAAGCATCCGTTCAGTATAATGTTCTAGGGGTGCTTTTCTTTTCATGGAACTGGTTTCTTAAAACCTATTGAAAAGACCCTCAGGAGCAAGCAGTACAAGAGAATTTTAGAGTCTTGTTTGCTCCCTTCTTCTGAAAGGGTGCAAATCGACCCCACCAAGCTCCCTGTCACAAATCAAAATTGATGAAGGAATACTTTGATGAGAAGCAGATGAGTGTTATGACATGGGCGCCCCAATCTCCTGACCTCAGTCCCATAGAAAACTTATGGAGCATGTTGCTCAACTGCTTTCTCGAGAGCCTGTACTTTATAATGCTCCATAATTCCAAGAAGATACTGGAATGTACATTCATAGTCTTAATTTAAAATAAATTCTATACCTTTGTAGTGAACAAAACAAGATCTAGATTTAAAAATTCAAATGCTAAGCACTGACTCATTGATTTTGTTAGAAATTAAAAAGACTCGAATTTACAAACTTTGCTTAACACACATGCAAAAGCGAATCCAAAACAAAACAAAACTCGTGAAATTTCACACCTTGGTGCGAAATGTATTTCGGCCAATAGAAAACTAGGAAACATTTAAAAACGAAATTCAAAAAATCTTCAATTCTCAGAAACAAAATTCTTTTATGGACCTTTACGCGAGCCGACGCAAAGTTTGTTCGTCGTCCAATGGAAAGGACCGAATCATATCCGGGAGTGAATTCCCAAATGACCTTTTCAAGCCCCACAATCAAAATAAAAGACGGGCAAGTTCGCCTGTCACCAGAGAGAAGGAGACGAGCGTATTAACACACCCCTCGACAAACGTCAAGCGATCGTTATTATGATCTCTACCTTTCTCCCTCACCTCTTTTATACTTGATAAACGAACGGAACATTTTAAGACTGAGCGATTACTTCAAAGACATTCCTACCGTACGATAACGCTCATACATACATACATACATACATACATACATACGTTCATTGCAAGGACTACTACGAACATTTTGACGACCTTGTATCAACCAAAATACATTAATTTTATTTGTAAAGGCGATAATTGATTTATATGTATATAAATTTGTTGTTCCACTTTACAATTTGATTTTCTTGTTTTATACTCTTCTTATGGTGGGCTGTCTAACTAACATGGCCAAATCAAACTGTTTCAACACTCATACACTTTACTATAACTGATAACCAACTATACCTTCTATGCATATTGTTCTGTGAAGAAAAGATATTCTGATGCTATAATCGCCTAGTGTGCTTTTTGCTTCCTAGTTAACCTTCATCTTAAAATATTTAAATGCAATGTCAATCGTTATCTACTGTTTTCTTAATTTTTGTTCTTTTATTGTTTTCTCTCCTTAATGCTTAATAGCATTTTTCTCATATTCTCTAACACTTGGTAACTCCCCGCCCCCTTGCATCTTAGTGGCTTTATTGCCTTGCTTGAGGTGAAATGATTATATACATTGACTGATCGTAGACATGATTTGGGTTACTATAAAGTTGTAATAATTCCATAATTTATATTATAAACTCAGATTTTACCTTAAAAATAACCCCTTTTACTGAATAAAAAATGAGACAAAGAATGAATTTGATAAAATATAATTTTATTCCGATAAGACTTATTCAATAGAATGCATTCAGTAAAATAAAAATACAATGGAATAATTTTAGAAAGCGTTTGTATATTATAAATTGCGTTTCCAAATAATACGTTTTATGATTTAAAAAAAAAAAAAACTGATAAAAATGTCTTTTTTAACGTCTTTCGATCAAATCTTGTTCAGACTTCTTTACCGATGTCAAAATTTTAAAAAAGAGATAATTCTTAAAAATTGGTATTTTCCCGGTCGATAAATGCAGGCACAGTGATATGTCGTTGATAAGAGCTATAACTATTATTGATGTCATAAGAAGTCATAGTAGTGATGATTACAGAAACATAATTATTAGCCTTAAAACAATTTTTAAAAATAGTACTTTTATAAATAAATTAATCACAAACAGTTACACACAAGCAAGACAAAAAAAAAGTCCGAAGAAATTCAGAGAAAAACAAAACGGTTTCCAAATAATCCTATTTCTGGTCATTCCCTAGAGAGTAACTTTAAAAGGCTAGCCACCAGATGCGCCGGCACGTCTGCTTTCATCAATTTTGCATTTTTTATAACTCTTTTTGTCTGCCGTTATGTTTTTTTTTTTTTATCAGTCTGTCCACTGTTCTCCACTTTTCTCTTCTAATTGTCCGCCCTTCAGCATATCTGCCTGTCAACCTAAATCTATAAGTCGGTCAGTTCGTCTACCGGGGTGTGTATCCGTTATCAGACGATATAATTTTGTTCATTAGCCTCTCTACGTTATTTTTTTTTTATTTTTTATTTTTTTACTTTTTTTGCTACAATCGATTCTTTCATTCTTCCGTCTGACCAAATACCAGTCTTTCTATACGTGTATATATTTCTACTTGTAAATTTCCTCACGCAAATTCAAGATTTATTTTGCGAATATTACCCAAAGCAATTTTACCAATCGTTTCCTTAAAAAAAAGGTTCTGTTTTTTTAATTGCTAAATTTTATAAACTCCCTCCCTTCCCCCACCAAAAAAAAAAAAAAAAAAATAATAATTTCCTATTATTATGAGTACCCGTATTTCTTTCTCTTAATGTATTAAGAATTTAAGCAAAATAAAATAAAAACAAAAATAAAAAGAATAGTGACTGAACAAGTAAAAGCACGCACCACGTGATCTCAGACTCTGTCGTAGCTCACGTGACCAAAGTTATCGACCGAACTTTCCAAAGACTCAACAGCGTCCGCATCACTCTTCGGAACCGTCGCAATGTTTTCCCCTTCGTCATACCAGAGCGTCCATCCATTATGGGTATTTTCTGCTAAGTCTCTATGTCCACCCTCGCTCATGAGGTGGATTTGTGATCGAATCTGCACACAGGACTGACAAGTAGGAATGAGGCAGTCGAAAAGAGAATTATCGCTGGACATCTGAAAGCACGACAGTTCCGACAAGTTTTCCAAATTAATCGATTCCTCGTTTCCTGTATTTGAATTTGACGCAGAGAAGGCTTCGTCTGAGCAGGAGCCCGAAACCAGGTCGCCAAGCCAATTGTTGCCGTCCAACGATCCGAAATCATTATCGCTGAAAATATCGGATTTGTAGTCTTGGAGTATTTCGGCTGCTCGGTGGACTTGTTCCTCGTATGGTTGGTTTGAGTTGATATCACCGACCTCGGTAGCACCAGTATCGAAAATAGTGAGTGGTTGGTCTTCTTCAGGAGTCCGCTCGGACACTGGCACATTCTGGTATCCCTCACAGTCAAGAAGCATGTTTACGTTGCACATCTGTGCATGTAGATGCGAATCCTCGACTAAGAATTGGGTACTTTCAATTATTTCGTCTCTTGGCTGCGATAATGGTAATTGCGCATTTTCAAACCTTCCAGGATCGTTCACGTTGCTCTCAAATTCATAATTACGTTCAAAGTGGATTCCATTCTGTTCGGGTATATGAAGAAGCGTTCCTGGCATGCCTTCCGTTTTGGAGAGAATCGACGGAAGAGAGATAATTTCTCTGCCATTATCTATACGGGTCGTCATGACAACAGGGTCGCATTTCGATTGCCTTTCGCACAAATGCTCATTACTGACTGCCGGTTGTGTTTGAAAGAGTTCTGGTTCAGGTTGCTGAACACAGATAGTTTTCTTGTTGTAAAGAATTTCGAACGTCTCAGAAAGTGTTTCGGATACAGTTGAGCTCATGCCTCCTTCTCCGAGGACCTTGTGATGAGAGTTTTCTTGAACCACAGTGTTAGAAAGATACTTCACCTGTGTGCTGGTCACTTCAAAGGGAGTAGACTTATACAGACATTCCTGCGGAACATTTACCTCTTCTGGCTTCAGTTGTGCATATTCAGCCTCGGGGTGCGGATATGGGTAAGCCGGTAACATCGAACATTCCGGAATATATCTGTCGTATCCAAGAGTCTCCTGTGTGCACGATTTAGCACCCATATATAGCTGCCGCGGACAGGATTGCATTCTGTTCGGAAGATCATCTGGTGTGTAAAAAGGAACCCTTGTTTCAGGAACGCTGTTGTGGGCGATCGGCCAAAACCCCTGCCCGCTGGGGATGAAAATCACTTGAGGGATTTGATAAGTGCGGCTGTTTCTTAGAGCGTTATCTCCAACGTCTGGCGATTTCATGAGACTCTCGTATTTCCTGTTTTTGGAGTGTTTAGCCGGTGGGTGCGGATTTCTCTGGAACTGCCACCCAGGGTAGTCCACCCTGTGCTGTTGCTTAATCCGTTTCGATTCCTCATAGTACGGTTTTTTCTGTTCTTCGGACATTTCGTTCCAAATTTTCCCGAGAAGGACGCTGACCTGAACGTTGCTAATATTAGGGTTTTGTTCTAACAGTTTGGGCCTCAACAGTCGGCTCCACACGAAAAACGCATTCAGGGGCCGCTTAATGTGAGCCTGCTTTTTCTGATCGTTTGGACCATTCATTTTTCCGGGCTCGAGAAAACCAGCCCAGGAAAAGGCTGTTAGTTATTTATCAAAATGACTTCTTCCTATAAAGCCCCAATAATTAAAAAAAATTGTAAAATCGTATTGGGTTTATTCTCAGACGAAGATTTCTTTAACCAAAACAGCGATGAATCTTTAAGTTGTGTGATAAATTTTGCCCTTAAAACTGGTACCTGAGAGAAAGCCTTGTCTGGTATTAGCAGAATATGAAACCCATCCTTGTGCAGAGATAAGTGTCTGAAATGAAAATAATATTTTCTGAAATTAATTTAATCAATACCGAGAAAAATAAAAACGTATAATGAAGAGAATATTTAAATTTCAAAATACGCAACGAAGGCTTAAAACACGCTTTCCCTATTTGCATTATTCGGACTATTGTCTTCATCTTTGTTGCCATATTTATCACAACGTTTCGGCCGTTGTACGCTCCGGCCTTCTTCAGGTGGTTGGAATGTCGAACTGAATCCTTTATTTCGCTCGCTGGGGTAGACTGTTCTAGTTCGACGTGCCATGTCTAATGGATGTCAGTTATCAGTTATCTCCTGTTAAATCACCTCTCCAAGTTCTCCACTACCTTAACCAGGTATTGAACTCACACTGTCACTGGATCTAACCAAGGCCTTTATCCATTGTGCCATGTGTCCTTAATGTAAATAGCGTATATAATACTTCATCTCAGAAATATAGACAGATACGCTTTATACTGTATTTTATCTTCCGCGTCTTATATGAGAAATTGAAGTATCTAGTTAGCTAATGTTTACCCAGATACTGTAGATTGTCAGTACCTGTATTTCCATGAAATAGGTACCTCCAAAACCTAAAAAAAAACAAAAAACAAAACAAAACAAAAAAAAAAACAACAAACACCCCCCCACAAAACATAAAAAACAAAAGAAATGTAGTGAGATGCAAATTAGTATAATTTGCATATGAGCAGGTAGCTCATATGATAAACGGACACCAACTAGAGCGGAGGTCGAAACGCTTACTTAGCACGATACAACAATGGCGTCGCCGATAGGATACTCTTTGGTCCTTGAAGACCCAGAATACGTAGATTCGTTGCTTTGCTGCTTAATGCAAGATGTAAAAAGTTGAAAGACAACAAAAACAGAGGAGGGGAAAATGAAATCACCGACTTGTTTATGGCTACCGCTGGTTGTGAAGCGATTATGAAGGTTGCTACAATGGTTTACCCTCGAGAACTAGAAGAAATGACTTTCGAAGAAATAAGTCAGGTTATTGAGGGAAACATGAGACCAAAGAAAAGACTGGTGATTGCAGAAAGGACCAAGTTTATGGCAATGAAGCAGGAAGTGGATGAACCGATAGTAAAATATTTACACCGGTTAAGAAGTGCGAGTAAATACTGTGAATTCGAAAAACTAGGAACAGGAGAGCAGACAACGGAAGAAGAATTAATCCAACTAAGATTAATTGAAGGTATGCATAATTTAGCACATAGATATAAGTTAATGGAACAGTTACAACTTACAAACATGCCTTTGAATGTGTGTATAGAATTTATACAACAGCAGGAGTTATACCTACAACCAAAATAAAAATAAATCCCACGAAGAAATAATGGCTGAAACATATACGGTACAAACAAAAAGGAAAAATTGTGCGTACTGTGGAAAAATTCATGAAATGAAAAAAGAAAAATTCCCAGCCTTTGGAAAAACATGTTCAAAGTGTTTAAAAAAAAAATCACTTCAAAGAAGTATGTAAAACGAAAAATGTGGAAAGAGTAGAGGATGAAAATAGACAGATTTTTAATGTAAAAAAGGATAATATACAAAATACTGGATCTAAGAATGGAGATACAAAAATAAAAGTGACAATCAACGACTGTATTGTCGAAATGCAAATCGACACAGGTAGTGACGTTACGATAGTACCCAGAAATTTGTGGGAAAACCGTTTTTAAAAAAAAAAAACAACGTACAATTACGTCAGTTTGCTCGATTATAGCAATTATGGGTTACTTTGAAGGTTCAATAGAACTAAAAGAAAAATATGAAATAGTACCCATTATAGTTACAAATTGCCGAAAAACGCATGGACTACTGGGGAATGACGTGTTAAAAATAAATTCAACGAAGTTGATTAATGAGATAGAAATAGAAAAAACAGGAAAATTAAAAAATTATGAAGCTAGCCTGAAATTAAAAGATGTTTCTCCCTCCTACGAAGCGAGAAAAATACCAGTGCATTTATTACCGTTGATAATAGCTAAATTGCGAAAGCTAATAAAGGAAGACTTATTAGAACCTGCCCCTCCAGGAGGAAGTAAATGGGCATCACCCATTGTGGTATTGAAAAAAAAAATGGTGACCTGAGAATTTGTGGAGATTATAAAATAGGGGTGAACCATAAAGTTTGTGCTGACTCGTACCCTATACCGAATGTGGACGTAGCTTTACATAAACTTGCTGGAATGAAAGTATTTTCGAAGATAGACCTAAAATCAGCTTACCACCAAATACCGATAAATGAAAATTTTAAAGAAGTGACGACTATAAACACACCTATAGGCCTGTTAAGGTGGAAAAGAATGCCGTATGGCATAAAAACGGCAAGTGCAATTTTTCAAAAAGCTATTGAAAAAGTAATAGAAAATGTTGAAAATACCATCTGTTATCAAGACGATATGTGTTGGAGATTTAAATGAAGATGATTTAAAGAAAAAAACTGAAAATATACTGAACTGGCTAAGAGACGCTGGTATGACAATAAATACAAAAAAGTGTGTAACAACAGTAATGAAATATCATTTTTGGGTTACTCAATATCAAAGGAAGGATCTCTCCAGATAAAGTACTAATAGAAAAATTCTAAAAGTTGCTACACCGAAAAATAAAAAAGAGTTGGAGTCCTTCTTAGGTTTGGTAAATTTTTATAGAAAATATGTACCAAAATATGAGTTTACAGAACCATTTGCTAAGAAAAAAAATGTGGAATTCATTTGGTTAGAACACCAACAGAAAGCCTTTGAAAACTTAAAACAGATTCTGGCAAAAAAGCCAATAGTACAAATTTTTGACCCTAAGGACATAACTCTAACTACTGATGCTAGTGAGCAGTCCATATCTGGTATTTTGTCACAAGATGGGCATCCCATAATGTACTTATCGAGGAGATTAACAACAACTGACTACAATTATTCGAATGTAGAAAGGGAGGCACTAGCCATAGTGTGGACAACGGATAGAGCAAGACAGTTTTTGATGGGGGAAAAAATTCTTGTTGAAAAGTGATCACAGACCACTGGAATTTATTTTCAACCCAAGAAAAGAGCTACCAAAAGTTACAACGTCCAGAATATTACGTTGGGCGATTAGACTGATGGCGTTCGACTTTGACATTGAATATGTTAAAGGGAATACGATACCGCACGTTGATGCCTTATCTAGATTGAGGTTTTATAGAGAGAAGGACAAAAACGACGAGGAATTTGAAGACACGTTCTTGCACCTTGTAGAAACTGATGTAATATCTGTAGATAAAATGGCTACTGAAACTACAAATGACCCAGTGTTAAATAGAATAATGTCGAGGATAAAACAGAATCGCTGGGGAAATTGTTTAATGGCTGAAAGACCATTCAAAGAAATCAGACATAAAAATGACTATAGAAAACGGGATAATATGTAATGGAGACTTGGTAGTTCCCCCAGAAACACAGAGGAGACAGGTTATAAAAAGTGTACACGATGACGTACATTGTGGAGTGGCAGCTACGCAAAGAAGATTAAAATTGGAAGCGTGGTGGCCGGGGTACTCAAGAGACGTAGAAGACTACGTAAAAAGATGCAAAAATGCACAGAACTCAGGAATTTTAAGCAAAAGAAAATACATGTATGGCCCCGAGAAGTAGAACCATGGAGCAGAGTACACATGGACTATGCCTATGTCAATGGGATAGGACTATTAATATTAGTAGACGCATATTCAGGTTGGCCTGATAAAAGTACCACCGTAAAACAAATATTAAGAGTAATATTTTCGAGGAATGGGACACCGAGAACATTGGTGACTGATAACGCACCAGAATTTGTGGATGCTGATTTGCATGAATGGCTAAGAAAAATAGGATGCAGACCTTACAAGACCCCTCCCTACCACCCTCAAAGTAATGGGACAGCGGAAAGGATGGTCCAGACGGTAAAGAAGGGCATAAAAGCATGCTTGCAACAGAAGGAGGAAGTCGATGCTTTCCTACCAAGACTGTTATTAAGTTACAGAACAATTCCACATGCAGGCAGGCCGGAAAGTCCATCTGCCTTAATGGGCAGACAATTAAGGTCCCCTTTGACTGTCATATGCCACAAATCAAAAGATGTGGTACAAAAGAAATAGGAATATGCAACCAGAGTCAGCTGAATTTATTATGCAGAAAGGACATAATACTGCAATATTAAATAAAGAAAATGGGAACAGTGTTCTAGCTCATGCTGACCAAATAAGATCCCAAGGAGAAGAATCGGATGAGGAAATGCCTTCAGTGATGCCCATTATTGATGTAACAGAAGAGTTAATGCAGAATGAAACTGCGGAGGAAGAAGTAGAGAGAGATGAGTTAGAAGAGGAAGACCAGAGTATGCAAGAGGAACAATTCGATTATAGGGAAAGACGTGATAGATCTAGATCTCCAAGGGAAAGGAGAGAGATAAAGGAAGATGTTCAGGGGGGCACAAGAAGTACTCGCGGCATAAGGCCCCTCCGTTATAGGGAGATGTAGTGAGATGCAAATTAGTATAATTTGTATATGAGCAGGTAGCTCATATGATAAACTGACACCAACTAGAGTGGAGGTCGAAACGCTTACTTAGCAAGATACACGACACAACAGAAAGAAAAAAAAGAAAAAACAATACCTTAGGATTAAAACGCATTTTAAAAAATTAAAATCTTGAAGATTTTTTTATTTTAGTTTTAACTCTAGACTGATAGATTAAAATTAATATTTCAAATTAGATAAGTACTTTGCTGTATTTCAAGCCGAATTTAAATTGATTGAAATGATTATTTTTTTGATTAACAGTAAAATCTACAGAATCGTTCATAATGACAAATCTGATAACACAACATAATTCTCTTTATTAAAAAATCTTTCAAAAATAAAATATACTTTTCTGAACCGTTATTTAAGGAAAATTAACTGATTTAAGATTTAAATAATCTGAATTGAAACAAATATTACTTTCATTTTAAAATAGTATTTTTAACACGGAGATGTGTGTGTTTTATGGTGTTGAGATCTATTGACAGCTTGATATTTGGCAAATTTAAATAAGGACTGCATGGACGCCTTTTTTATATAATCTTTTTAACTACTTAAAAAAAAATTACGAAAATATTCTAAGCAATTTAATATTTAGGTACTTTTAGGTTACTTTGGCTTTGTGTAGGTACCTCCACAGATTCGGTAATAATGAGAATACCATGATAAAAAAATGACTCAAACTTAATAAAAACAAATTTTTATCATCAAAATTTTTGTTATTATGAAGAAACACCAAATTTGAATATTATATTTTTGATCCTTTTTAGAACGTTCGAACGTTGATTTTTATTTTATTTATTTTTTCGTCAGCGGGGAGAGATTATTTATGAGTGAAGTTGAAGCCTTAAATTATAGTCTGCGTGAAAATAACGAAAGTTATAGGTACTTCCAAAGATACGTTAAAAAAGATAAAAACAAAAAAATGAGCATATGATGAAAAAGTGTACAAAACATAAAAACACAATTTTATCGTCAAAATCTTTGGGTTATTATCAAGCAAGAGGGAAAACCAAAGGATATTTTTTATATAAAAATTATTTTTTAAAATTTTTTTTTTTTTTTTTTTTTTTTTTTTCGAACCTTCAAAATTTTGGCTAAAAATTGTTTCCCTGGTTTCAACTAGGGACCATAAATTAGTACGGGAAATTATAGCGTCTCTTTTTTACGGTGAAAAACACACATATTTGGAAATTATTGCCAAAATCGAATAATTGTCAGATTTTAATGAAACTTTCAGGACTTATTCACAAATAAATTAAATTATTTTAGAAATGTTTCCTTCTTAGAAAATCTTGATAAAAACTTTTTATATATATATATGTTACCCCCCCCCCACACACACACATTTAATTTTATGAAATCTTGAGAAATTAATATTTGTACCGCTTGATTAGTTTAATAATAATTATATAAATAAATATTATATTTTAATTATAATTTAAATCATCAATTTTTTTTTGTATAACAGGACCCCACCAGTTACCTAATCAGCTCAAATTAAATAAAAAATGCAATAAAACTAAGACATTATGTAATTAGAAAAAACTTAATTGCTTTTATGAATAATATATATTATGAACACTATTGTCTTAAGAAAAAAAAAGAAAACAAATTTCGATTTTACAAGAATTTAATTTTATAATTTATTTTTTTAAAATCTTATAAATTTCTGTATTCATTTGTACCGGTAAGGTGATATTGTTATTAAGTAAAAACGATGTTTACTAATCATAAATAGAAAAGCTTACTGCAATTCAGCGACCCCAATATCTAATAAAGGATTTTAAATTTTTCGGTGTCTATAAAACGTAGCGATTTTTTAAAAATACAGACGTCCATACACGAAAGACAGAGTGATAACTATAGTAAATTTAAAGACAATGTACCTAAAATTCAATAATTCAGGGAGTATTTTCCTAAATTTTTAAGATTAATGGGTAGTTAAAAATTATATTAAAAAGACGCTCACGTTATATTCCTCAGGTAATTTTTACAGAATACACTTTGCAACGGTAAAAGTGTAAAGTTTTTACAGATTACACTTTAACCTGATAACACATTAAATAAACAGTTACTATCGTGTTAAATGCATTTCTGCGATATTTTAAACTTAAAGTAAATATTTGTTTCAAATCAGATTAATTAAACTTTAAATCAGCCAATATTCCTCAAATAAAGTTTCAGAAAAGCATACTTTATTATTGATAGATTTTTTTTTAATAAAGAGAATTACATTGTGCTTACCGATGGCTAAATTGGCGCTAAAATCAGCGATTTTTCGCGATTTCAAAAAAAAAAACTCGTTCTAGTCAGTTTAAAAATATTTTTGAAACACAGAGTAAAGTATTTTACTTATTGGAAATATTAAATTTAATCTATTGGCTTGAAATTAAAACTAAAATAAAAGCTTCAGAAAAGACTTTTCATTTTTTTAAAATTCATTTTAAAAGCTCGCGTTTCTGTGGAGGTACTTTAGCCTTACTTACGAAGACGCTTCTTGAGGAAATGTTAGAAAATTACCAATAAATTTTAAATTTACTATAGTTACCGTTCTTACTTTCTGATAATGTCGTGTATGGATGTTCGTATTTACAAAATTCGACATGTTTACTGACTATAAATTCAAAATTCTTTTTAAAACATAGTGAGCTTTTCCATTTATGATCAGCAAACATAGTTTTCTATTTGATAACTATATCACTTGATCACTACAAATTAATACAGAATTTTAAAAGATTTAAAACTTTATAAATTATTCTAATTAAAATTTTAAAAAATGAAAACAATTCTTGTAAAAATTCATTATTTATCGAAAATGTTTTTTTTCTTAAGAAGACAATAATATCCGTAGTATATTTTATTCATAATAGCAATTAAAAGATTTTCTTATTAAATAGTAACTTAGATTATTGCATTTTTGATTTTTACGATTCAGAACTGATTTGCGTTAATTGGAGAAAAAAAATCCTGATTTAAATTATCCGAAGAATTGTCCTAAGAACTAATATAAACATTAAGCGATATAAGAAAGAATTTCTCCTAATTTCATAAAATTAAAAATGAGTGAAGCGAATTTTGCAAAAAAAAAAAAAGAATTTTTTTCCCAAAGTTTTTCTACAAATAAAACATTTCTAAAATAATTTAATTCTATTCTGAATAATTCCTGAAAGATTGATTAAAATCCGACAATTGTCTGATTTTTTTCAAGAATTTCCAAACCAATGTCTTTTTACACCGCAAAAAGACGCTCAAATTTCCCGTTCAATTTTTGGTCTTTCGCTGACACCAGAAAAACAAGATATTTTACCAAAATTTCCAAGGTTCTAAAAAGGATAAAAAGAGGAATTTTTACAAAAAAAAAAAAAAATATCCTTGATCTTTCATCAGTAAAAACGATATTTTTGACAATAAAATTTTGTTTTTATTATATTTTGTGCATTATTTATTATCATGTATCCTCTTCTTTAATGAACTTTTGAAGATATCTAACATAAAGTATATATATAAAATAAATAATATACATACAATAACAACTATCCAAATATATTAAAACTACTAAAATTTAACGTATTATAAGGAAAGCAGATTTTTTAACAAGTGCTCAAAGATAACTATGCGACAATAGTCAAATGATCTATCGGACCCTCTGGTTCTGATTAACTGAGACGCTAAACGCGAAACTTTGGAGTCGGTCAACAGATAAGTCACTTGGCTTGAACATTTATTAATTTATTGACTATACCAATGCAATATCTCATCTATTGAGAATCCAGAAAACATAAAAATCTATATAGGTTGCACAAGCCATGAGTTCAAAAAGAGATTCAATCAACATCAAACTTCATTTAGGATAAATAAATACAAAAATCAGACATCCTTTTCAAAATATTTCTGGCACATAAAAGAATCCAATAAAACACTTACAGTAAAATGGAAATTAGTAAGAAAAGCTAGAATTTGTAGGTCATTAAATGACCCATGTCCTTTGTGCATACATGAGAAACTATATATTACTAAGTTTATAAAAAATAAAAATTTACTGAATCAGAGAAAGGAAATAGCTATTTTTTGCCGTCATTGTCAAAAATTTTCCCTAAATAATATTTAAAAATAAAATTTAAAATAAAATTAAAAAATGGGATCTGGTAATATACATTCTTATATTTGATATGAAAAAGTAATTTTAAATAATTTAAGTAATTCTATTACATTTACTTGTTTTAAAAAAAAGAAATATAGTCTTTTAGTAATTAAGAGTAAAAAATATTTTAAAATTGTAGTTAAATAAAACACATTCTAACACAAACACCCAAAATTGAATCTTTAAGTATACAAGTACGAAAAAATGCCGAAAAAAATTTTGCCGTTAATAAAAAAACTCCAGACGACATGCATTTAACGGATGTCAGAATTCGTTGAGAAATACAACCCTACCCTCCCTAAACTCTTTTACGAACGTAGCTCATAATTGATACAACAATAGTTAATAAAAAGGAACATGCTACCACCCCTGTCTGAATGATTGGATTTCTCTGTATCCTTGGAAACAGGAAATTATGAATTTATGTGTACGTTTAAAACTCAGTAAATTTAAAAATAAGTTATTCCAATATTCACTTGAAGATGAAACGGAACTAATGCTTTTAATTTAGTTATATAATTAAATTGAAGTTTTTAGCTTCCGTTTTTGAAATATAGTTATTACTGTGTAACGAAAAAAATATTTTATATTTTAAATCATATTATATTTATAATATATATATATATATATATGCATGTTTCATTAAAAACGACAGACAAGGTACTACAGTTGAGCTTTTTATTTAATTTTTCTTGTGTTCTGACAAGAGCTTTCTTTTCTGGACAAAGAGTGTGTAAGAACTGTCCGAATGTTCTGTGTTTCCGAGCGCTTTCGGCTATACCTTTAGCCATTATCAAGGATGGTTCAATTATCAGCTTAGTAGAGTGTGTTCTATGTATGTTCAGTGTGTGGTAGTGATGTTTTAGTTTCCGAATACGGTTAGCACATTGTGGCTTTGTTCATAGTTGATATTGTTAAGAGTTGGCTTTTTCTTTTTATTATTAGAGCTTCCATTATTTTTTAGTCTTTTTTTTTTTTTTTGAAGTGGATGCAGTTAATATATTAGTGTTTTCTACTAGTATGTTCCTAATAGTGTCGGGTAAATCTGAGTGTGTGTTTAAATGTGTTCTGATGGAATGCCCTTTAAGGAACTGCGTTCCTCACCAAACCGGACTCATAAATAATTACATCGGCTACACAACCACATGTTTATCCAGACGTCTTACATTACACCTATCTGATCACAGTTCCATACATAGAACACACTCTACTAAGCTGATAATTGAACCATCCTTGATAATGGCTAAAGGTATAGCCGAAAGCGCTCGGAAACACAGAACATTCGGACAGTTCTTACACACTCTTTGTCCAGAAAAGAAAGCTCTTGTCAGAACACAAGAAAAATTAAATAAAAAGCTCAACTGTAGTACCTTGTCTGTCGTTTTTAATGAAACATGCATAAAGGAAGGATTGCTGCCTAAATATACAAATATATATATATATATATATATATATATATAAAGAGTGCCACACGTATCAAAAGAGAAAGTAACTTACTTAGGCGGAAGCTTCTAGAAATGCCGCTATCGAATCTTATCAAAATGTAATTCTACGCCCTGGAATTTATCAAATATCCCCGTAAGAGTTACTCCTTTCCAAGCCAACGTACATGACTATAAAAATGTTAAAAAATTAAAACAAAAACGGTTAAAAAATTCGTAACCTCTTTTTATTTAATATACATCCATTAAACCAAAACTAAATTAATTAAAATATTAATTACATTATAAAAACTTCAACAACCCCATTTACTCACTTTCGTTTATTAGACATTCAATTACGTCACTTAGCTTCTTCCATAGTATACCTCGACCTTTCTGTTAACCCGATGAATATTTATGAGTGTCTGTAAAATTTTTAAAAATTTGAAAAACTCACAACATTTTCAGTTTTGTTTATAAATACTTGTCGCAAAATACAATTCTTACATTTACTTTGATTAAGTACATCAGAGGACGAAATGCGTCGGCCAAGAAAAGTTTTCCTGTTATCTTTATTCATTCATATATATATATATATATATATATATAGGAACAAATAGGAAACAGATGTCAATCTAACACTTTATTAAATCTTTGTCAGAGAACTAGATAGAAATGGTAAAAAATGATAAAAAGCAAAGACATGCAGACTAATGGTAAATTGTGTTTGGTTATTTCTTATTGTTGAGATACTTGATATATATATATATATATATATATATATATATATACATGAATCATTCATACAAAAACAGATATAGAATATCTGTATGAATGATTCATGTAATGTAAATTGAACTGCACCACATATTTGATATATATATATATATATATATATATATATATATATATATATATAGTGAGAGAGAGAGAAAGCGTAAGAGAGGGGGTAGATAGACATACAGACAGATAGTTCGACTGTAGACCCATCTGTGGTGTATAGTGCCAAACCCTTACTACGCGAGGTGTTGCTGTTGTGGTTTCATAAGCAAGTAGATCTCTCTCTCTCTCTCTATATATATATATATATATATATATATATATATATATATATATATGTATATTAATTTTATCACCCTAAGCAAGGCAGTAAAACCACTAAGACACAAGGGATTACTGAGTGTGGAAGAAAAAGAAAAAGAGAAACATTAAGTTTTACCATCATGAAACTAACACTTGCGCTTATTAATATTCTTGTATCTTTAATTTGTTTATACTGATATACTAGGTGTACTTTTGACATTGACCAGTTTTTACACCAACGTCACGTGGTAGCAAATCTGTTATTATTTATAACACTGTTGTGTTATTATTATTATTTATTTATTAATCTTTTAGGATCCCACTACGCGGGCACACACACGCATATATATATATATATATATATACACACAGTCTCTACTCTTTTTTGTGTTCGCATTGTACATCACTATGTATCGACTTCTCTGATGTTATAATAAAAGTATAATTTTCTATTATTTTAAACTTGATAAATAAAACCTATTAATTAATTTACTTATGTCTTGAATTGATTTTAACTTATTATTTTTAAGGTGCAACAAAATATTAATGGCATAATTTTCTTCTGTTAATAAAATACCAAAAACTTGAACATCTCCATCATTTTTTTTTTTTTTTTTTTTTTGACAACACTGAGAAGCTTCTACGTTAAACGGGTTGGGGGGGTTATATATTATCAAATTTCTGGGTATTTTAAGATTTCCAATATTAAGTCCCTGAATTCAAATAATCCCTTTCCAGGTTTTCACCGACATTTACACTCGGATGCGTCAGTAAGTATCCGAGTTACTAGGCGCACTGTCATAAATAACTTAACTTTTAGACGAAGTGCATCATGATTACTTGCTTATGTTTCATAGTCTGAGATTAAGGAACGGTTTATCATTCTTGCGACAACCAATACGAGCAAGGATCATCAGATACATATATGGTATATAGAAATTATCATATTTCATACCCGTATACAAATACAAGCACATTCATAGGTACATCAATTTGCATATTAAACGTAAATTCATACATAAATCTATAACTAAATATATGCGTGCTCAGATACTGAACTATGTATCTGAAGGTAGCTCCGGAAGTAATGCCTCTGATTTCATTCGTCCTGGGTAAGACGTTAAATTACATCCGCATGCTGGGTAAGACGATAAACTACATCCAGCAGCAAGGCCTCTGATTAGGAGGTTTTGAGGAGCGTGGAACCACCTATTAATTGCTGGTGTTCCCAGGTCCACCCTGGCCCAGGGTAGTAGCACCTGCTAGGGTCCCAGATATGGGCAAATAGTTAACTATAACCAGCAATACTTTCTTGAAAAAAATTTAATTACCAGCAATACTATTTTGAAGGAAAAATATTACCAGAAGCAGATTTTTGACGAAACAATATATTATCAGCAATAAAAGATGTTGTCGGCATTAAATAACCCATTGAGGTTGATATGCCGTAAAGCAAAATAAACCAAACCAATCTAAACCAAAGAATACATATTCTATTCATACGAATCTATCTTTAAAATGTTGTCGGCATTAAATAACCCATTGAGGTTGATATGCCGTAAAACAAAATAAACCAAACCAATCTAAACCAAAGAATACATATTTTATTCATACGAATCTATCCTAAAAATGTTGTCGGCATTAAATAAACCTTTGAGGTTGATATGCCGTAAAACAAAATAAACCAAACCAAACCTCTGATTTTATTATGTTGTCGACAATTAAGTTGCTATTATGGCTATAGAGTTCAAAAATTCTTGCTAATAACCGATAATTTCTTTTAGTTTGTTTCTCGTAGCAATCTCATAACAAAATGGCGCCTGACATGAAACTGTGTACGAAGTACAGATGTATGATTTAATTTTTCCACGTGGAAAAAAAGGCACTCATTGGCTTTCATCGAAGCTTGCTGATTACTTACGAAGACCATGTGCACAGTTAGGCGGTGGGTAATGCGTTTCAGCAGTGGTGATCCACTTTTCTAGAAGGTCTATATCCCCGTCTATCTACGAAAATGCACAAAAAATGAACTACGTGAGAAAATAGTGTTTTGTAGTTTAACATTTGCTCTATCCCACGATGTTACTGTGCTCCGTATCCATTGTAGCTTTCGTGGAAATAAATAGGAGACATTGTGTTTATATATCTTTGAAAAAAATGTTATACTAGAGAATTTAATATTGTTTTTCAAAGGAAGGAGCACATTCATTTTCTTTAAAAGGAACCTTTTTGTCCAACGTTTCTCCAGAAAGACTCGTTGGAAAAAAACAAAACAAAAAAAAAAAACATACAAAATAAGAAAATTAATCATAAACGGTAAAACTGACAAAAAGAACGGGGGGGAGGACATGGGGGGGGGTAAAAAAAAGAACCACGACTAAAAATAAATTTATTACTAAAACAAATCGATGTAAATAAGCTCCTAGTGAGTATAAAACAGAAAAAAATAAATTGTACTCACGATCAACCCATTAGACACAGTGAACAAAGAAAGTTCTTTTTCTGCCTGCACAAAGTCGATCGATGAAGCTTGATATGAACAGCTTTAGGCCACCGAGCTTTGTGCACTAGACTAAATGCTTTGTCAAAATATTTCAAAGCGCAACCCGGGTTGTTCACCAAATGTAGTTCAATATATATATATACACTTTACGATAGGATATTACATTCAAACAGTATCTGTCTATATTTCTGAGATGAGGTATTATTTACACTATTTACATTGCTAGGACATGGCACGTGGAACTAGAACAGTCTACCCCAGCGAACGAAATAAAGGGTTCAGTTTGACATTCCAACCACCTGAGGAAGGCCGGAGCGTACAACGACTGAAACGTTGTGATAAATATGGCAACAAAGATGAGGATGATAGCCCGAGCAATGTAAATAGTGTATATTCAAACATGTAGAAACAACGCTACATAAATGCACTCATGTTTAGATGT